>NAJN01000207.1:0-30737 GCA_005059845.1 Cryomyces minteri
AATCTTCCCCACCAGGTTGCTCAGCTTGTACAGGGTTACAAGCGGAGCTATCAGCAGACTCGGTCTGAAGTCGCTCGTTGGGTCCTGGAGCTTTGTTAAGGATCTGTGCCTTCCTACACGAGTCAACTCAATTTTATCTCTTCGTCTGTTAATGTCGTCCAATTTAGCGTGCTTCACTTCGCATGCCTAATTAGGCAACACGTAATAGCGCTATAGCGGCTTTAACTACGCTATTACTACCCCTAGGGAGAACAGCTAGTCTAGAACCCTTATAAGCACTAGAGTAACGCAAATCTAGTCGTATAGTCACGTAAGGTAGACGGCTCTAATCCGTAGATAAGACCTCTTTTTAGCTACTACTACTATCTTTATTGAAGACTATTGAAACAAATGTCTCTAAGCCACCCTAACCCTAAGGACTGCTATGGTCCGTCCAGCTATCCTAAATATAGTGGGAATTGACTGAACAATGGCCAGAGCCTCCTTTTCGTTGCGCTGGTCTACAGTCAAAGTGTCCATCCAGAACGCGGTATCACCCACGAGCGCCGGCAGATCTTTCTCGATGAAGTCTGCCTTTTCCTGTGAAGCCTTGACTTCGTACGGTGGCCTGGGACCTCGCGCCATTTCCAGTCGCCCCAGACGTGAGAAGATGCGACATATTCAAGCTTGTCAGTTCTGGTATCGAACAGGTCCAAAGTTCCGTTCACAAATCGAGCGAACTTGATCAAAGGTGCTTCTTCTTCGCTCGCTGATTTATCTTCTTCGCTATCAGATTCCTCGTTCGTCGGCTCTTGCGAATCTTTGATGGTCAATCGATTAAGAGCTCGCGTGGTCCAGTCTTCTAAGAATCCAAGCATTATGATCTGATGCTGGAGGGCAACATGAGTCGGATAGATCTGGGCGGTATAATCGTAACTAGCCAATCGTAATTAGCCGCCTGATTGTCTACTGTTACGATTAGTGATTACCTACAAGCCTAGGGATAGTTACTGCGGTGTTTCCTATGCGTTAGTTAGGTAGTTAATCCTGCGAACCGCAAGCATCGTGACTTTGGTGGAACGGCATGCGAGTGGGCGGGTAGACCGCGGCTGTCGAACAGCACTAGTGACGTACCGGCTACCTCGGATTTAGACAGACACAAACGATGAGTAACCTACCTCCTCTCCGTCTCCTCGATTTCGGGCACGAAGCGTACAGTTGCACATCAGACCTCTTCACGCCAGACTTTGTTACTCAGTTGCCTGCGATTCATCTATGCACCAGCTGCAAATTTGCGATCCTCTTTACGCTAATTACCCCCTGCGTCACCCCCAACGATGACAACCGGAGCGTTCAGATACATCGACCCTGCCTCCTACACCAACAGCGCGGGGCAGCACGTTAAGCCGTGGTCGAAAGTCGACGGGCCAGGCACATCTTTCAAGCTGACGAACCACAAACGGTCTGTCGAGAACATCCGCGGTCGCGAATCGGCTTACTCTACCGACACCTCTGGTTTCGCGGTCTACAAGTCGCCCGCGCGAGAGGTCTCTTTTACAGATGATAAGGCGGTACGAGAGGGATACTACAAAGAGGTCGAAGCGCTACTGCGCGAAAAGCTCCCCGGCATTAAGAAGGTCGTTATATTCGATCATACTATCCGGAAGCGAGAGAAGTCGGCGCCGCGCCAGCCAGTGCAGCAGGTCCACGTCGATCAGACTGTTGGCGCAGCAGAGACACGAGTACGAAGGCATCTGCCGGCGGATGAGGCGGAGGAGCTGTTGAGAGGACGGTATCAGATCATCAATGTGTGGAGGCCAATCGCCCATCCTGCCACCGACTTCCCGCTAGCGGTCATCGATTGGAGGACAACGTCGCCAGACGACTTCATCGAAGTCGATCTGTTGTATCCGAAACGGACATCTTTCGCCAATGGGACGGGTGCCGCTGCTCGCAATGGTACTCAAAATGACGACCATGACGACGACAGAGGAAAGGAAGTCGTGCCGGACCCAGATTCCGTGGAGTCGACGGAGAACTACGAGGTTAAGGGCGAGACTTTTGCCGTCGCTCCGAATGAGAAGCACAAGTTCTTTTACATGAAAGACATGACACCAGAGGAGGCCATGTTCATCAAATGCTTCGATTCGAGAGGTCAAGGATTGCCCGAAGGAGTCAAAGGATTGGCGAGATGTACACCGCACACAGCGTTCGTTGACCCGCAGACACCGGACGATGCGCCAGGGCGGCAAAGCATTGAGTTGCGCTGTTTGGTATTTTATGAGTAGGCAAATGCTTGTACATATCGTCTAGGTGCGTGGAGGATAGACTTCACTCATGAAGTAAAGGTTGTCTCAGACTACATGCAACATCATACCGTGTCGTAGATCCGCGGCCGCGTTCGCTGCACCACCCGGCTTTCCAACACTCAAGCTGACACCGCATGCATTCTGGACGTGGGACTGCCGCGCTATATCTTCTTTCAACCATGCGTGTGAACTTTCCCTCTAGAAGCCGGTCTGTGATGATCGAACAGGCAACGTATGTTGCAAAGATC
The DNA here is from genome assembly GCA_005059845.1 of Cryomyces minteri. Taxonomy (NCBI): domain Eukaryota; kingdom Fungi; phylum Ascomycota; class Dothideomycetes; genus Cryomyces; species Cryomyces minteri. Next base: position 2,537 of record NAJN01000207.1, read on the forward strand.
TTGCAATCCCTATCATAAGCGTACGCATTGGTAGACAATACAAGCACTCGATGGGAAGCTATTCGTAGACACTAAGCCCTTTGAAGGAATCTGCGCTGAGCTGACAGCCTCGGTCAATGAGCTCGTCATTAGTTCGTGGAGGGCCAATTTCCGATTGCTAACAGCCTCGTTGGTGTCTACGAAGGCACCAGGAACGCAACTCTTAAGGATTAAGAGTGATATGACGCCTTAGCTCCTGTCGGGGATCAGAGAGTCTTTGACGATGATTGCTCGAAGGACCGGTCCACAAGCTTCTAGTTCGAGAAAGCAACGTTCATTGCTGAGCAAGTACTCCGTCATCTTCCGGAATAACCAGTACCTGCGAACTGAACGGTCCACTGGGCGGATCCTGAGCACTTGGAGAGGTAGGACACTTACAATTGAGCGGGCCTGGGATACGAACAGTGCCTTCTCGAATCCTGATCCATGATTGTCGGGTCCCCGGAGCTGGAAACAACAGGTCGCGATAGCTGCGTAACGAATCCATGCGGTTTGTCGGGAAGATTAGAGAAGCTGTGTTGGATGGTGAACTAAATAAGGCATCTTGCGCCCAGGGCGACATAGCGCTCAAGTCTTACATACCTAGTAGAGAGCTAGTATCTCCGTTGCACTGGAAACCTCTGTTTTAAAACGCTCTTCGGGACGGCTCAGAGCCTGTCGCAGACTTTCTAGCGCTCTCACGTAGGACAACAACACTGCAGTATTCCACCTCCTGGGTACGGGCGAGATAGTTTGTCCTACACGAGCAAAGACACAGTGAGTCGCCTCTTCCAATCAATCACTGTGTCCGTAATGGCTGGGTAAGTAGAACAGATATGACCATTCCTTGTAACGCAGCAAATTGAGCACCTGGAAACGTGCATTGAGCAATGACACTCAACATATCGAAACCGTACTTCAAATCTCAACAACTCTTATCCTTGCCAAGACGGACTTTGAAAACCCTCTGCGACCAATGCAAGACAATCTGTCTTTTGGCTGCGTTGGACATGTCCAGCCTCATCGTCATCGTGCGAAAGTCTTTGTTTGTTGACTCTCCATAACTGATCATGTGAGATCAAATTACGCTCAGCAGCTTCCCAGCGTGTTATGATGTGCATACAGTTTCGGTGGTGATGAAAGAGAACAATCCTGTTGAAAAGCTGCGTCCTAAGCCTTTGGTCGATGAACAACCTAATAGGGCGAGAAAGTGACTGATACTAATGCTGTCTCAATGTAGGCTGAATAAGCTACATTTGCTTGAAAAGATCACCATTATGACACCGCACTGTCCGGGGATTGGTCGGTTCATCACACAGCTGCGGACGTTCGTCCTCTTACCATCCAAAGCCGTAGCCAAAAGGCGTGTCTATATGCTTGAGGCTTGGCAAGACCGGGGTGCTAGTGCCTCGAAACGAATAGGTCGACAGACTCGTTAGGTTGTATGCAAGGCGTTCAAGGTATTCTCTGAATCCAAGCGACACCTCTAGCATTTCGACGCCGATCTGTCATCCTGCTACCTGTTTCTAAGCAGATCCTACTACTCAATTTGTGTCTCATTTTCATCAAGTATTCCATCGTCATTCCCTTTGCGGGAATCACTACCCTCGATAAGGAGTAAACATGTGCTCTAGTATTCATAGACCATGTCGTGTGACTGTATGAAGAGGTTGTTGCAGTACCTTTCAGATGCTGTCTTTCTTCCGTCTCATCATTATCCTACAAGCCGTACTCTCATTTTCACAATCCTAGATTATAGCAGTCTTTGTCACAACACTAAAGTCCACGACATGTCTGAACAATTGACAGTCGCCCAGTTCCTAGACCGTAACAAGTACGCATTGCATCGTCTCCTTCGGTCCTTCGGAAGCTTGTCACTGACGGCCGTATTAGAGATACCATATCCAACCATGAGCCCATCCCTTACCTCTTCGAGATGACTGCTATGGGAGCTGGGCCGCCCCACATTCTTGTTCGTAAGTCGTTCTTGCCCTAAAGCCATCCATATCAATACAATGCTTATGTCGACCAGTCACTTGCATCGGTCCTCGCTCAACACCGGAAAACTTCCTGAATCTAGATCCAAGCGGTATGTCTTGTTGCTGTCGCTCGTCTCTTCTATAGCACCACAGAATCTTATTGAGCCGTTTCTTGATAGTGAGGGTTCTCGTGATGCGCAACATTTGCGGAAATGTCGCTCCTGCTACGAGCGACATTCTGGGCTTGGATGGCTTCCTTGCACTCTCACATGTTATGGTCATCCATCATACAGGTTCGTCGAACTCAGCGAGCGGTTCCCCACCGGTGAGTCGATTCCAGCGTAGAAGCTCGTCTCAAGCCATGGGTGTGCTACCATGGTCTGCTTCTGATATTCATTGCTGCCTTGATACAAGCACTGACACATTGTCGCCACAGACTGCGGCGCTGTGCACTATGAGGACGCCCAAATTCGAGCTGGTCTAAGAGAAAGACTGCCAGATCACTTAGAAATCGATGACATGGTGTTCGGAGCAGTAGCTACGTGAGTTGATAATAATGCCTTGCGTTTGACGTTTATCAACTTCCGATGCTTAGGAGACTTCACCATGTTTACACCTACTAACACTGAAATGGCTGTAGGAGCATCGAGCAAAGCGTCAAAGACGATCTTTCGATACCCAAATCTTTACCTTACATCAGAAAGGAGCTCGCTAATTTCTCGGCTGGGTTCGTGTTCGATATTAAGACTGGATTGCTCAGTCCTGTCGAGATTTGACTTTTAAACACTCTGAGAAGCACGATACTCGTAACCACGCCTTGAAGGCACTTAATGGGAGAGAAGCCGACTTTCGAGAGAACGGATCCGATGCCTTGTATACGTAGAGCGCAATGTACACAGTCTTTGCAGCACAAACAAACCTGGCAAGTCCGAAGTGCGACATGACGAGCTTCTCCAAATGTTGCGCAAGCCGAGGAACAACCGCAGCGAAGATGGTTCGTGTCTAGCTCCGGTGTCTTTCCAGACACCGATTTGACCCTTCTCCCCGACATCAACCCCACAATCGTACCACAGCAGGGTGACGTCCCCCTGAATCGATGCGTCTAGGCCGCGTCGTAACTCGCGTGCAAACACGAGGTGTGTTCAGAGGTTGACTCCGCGTTCGCAGATCAGCGGCACGGACCGGTCCTCCACCGAGTCACCATGGATGTCACGCCATGTTTCGGATGTCGCACCCTTGATCTGCTGTTCATGCTTGACACTTCCACGTTGCTGCCATCTCATGTACCTGCGTCGTGGTGAGTTAGTCCTTACCGAGAGTCCTACCTTATAAGACAAGGGCACAGTCGAGATCCGCGGCGTGGCTGCCCCCGATCGGTGAGGTGGAAGCATCTACCCGCCAAGAACTCGGTACGCAACGATTCCGACAGACGGCAGCAACTAGGTACAACGACTCTGTCTCCTACCATTACAACAACGATATTGCTCCCTGCCCGACCTCCCAACTAGAACACAGGCCGGACCACTTCTTAGAAGCTAGAGGTGGTCATGTGCCAGCACTGGAGCTCTCGATCTGCCTCTGAGCTTAACCTCGGATTCGAAGGAAAGCCTTGAGTGATCCCATGAAGCGGCACAGACAATCCAACGGAACTCAGCTCGCCATACGCACAGTCAGTCGTCGCACAGAGAGACGCGGACTCGGTGTTGACACTAGGGACGGGTCAGCCGCGGATTCGTTGACTGAAAGCCTACTTCTGAACTTCTCTGAGACGTCGACGAGACAACAAATTGCGATTGCAAGGCTCACGTTGATTGATTGATCGACTTAGTCTCCTTCTTGGGTGGTCGCGGTACAGAGCTTCTATAACGCCGGACGCGGTACAACAGGCGACTGGATCATGCGGCGTGGAGTCATATCTCGAAACAGGTCTCAAGTGAATGACGACCCCATCGCATTGGTCGTGAGACATTGGGTGCCTCCAGGATACCTCGAAGCAGTGATTACCCACGCACATCATCAGGTGTCCTGGGAATACCCGGTATTCAATGACTTGCACGATGTACTCGGTGATCAGGCGGACAAGGTGGTCTTCGAAGGCTGGCTGTCACAAAGACTACACCAAGATATCTGACGACTGCCACGAGGTATGGCAGCAAAGATTAGATCGTTGCATTGATCTTAAGTCGTCTCACAGTTGCGCTAGTCCACCGTAGCCAAGAAGGTCAAGACAACATTGGTCACAGCATCAATACGACGCAAAACTCTACATCTGACTGGGGTATAGATGAGGCCGTGAAGAGACTATATATGTGCTATAGTACATCTACGTCGTCATTGTGTATTTCTCGAGGTTATATGGCCATCAAGGTATGCTTGGAAAGCATAAGCTCTGATATCATATGGAACGACAGTTGCGTGGTTCCTCTCTAGGTCTGGTGCAAGAGTCTGGAAAGTTCGTGATAACGACAGGTCTGAGGTCATAAAAGCATTTCCAGCCATGGCCAAGGTACTCCGTGACTAAACGTGGCGGAGAACCCCTCGAACGCTCACGTCGTGTGGCTGACGCGACCTGTGTGTCACCGGCAGGAGGCTTCAGCCAGGTATCTTCCTCGTATACCCGCAGTCAAATTTCCAATCTCCGGCATGGGTAGATACGTCGGAGCAGGGTGGTGTTCTTCGCCGGTCATTTCTTCAAGTCCAGCTTCATGTCCAACATGTAGTGCATCAACGAGCAGTCTTCGCACTTGATCAAGGTCTGCAATGCTTTGACCCCGGACCACAAAAGCGCGTTCTCGTCCGTCAACTGCTTGTTCTGCACTTCAAGTTGCTCGAGATACTCCGCCGCGCTCGCAAGGACGGTGGATTTGCTTGGCTTGGATCGGCGGGTCGGGTCGAGATCATCAAGGTCGCCGGCATCGGAAGTGCCAGTCTTCTGCAGCTTCGGCACGATCTTGCGCAGGGAGTCGATCTGAGCATTAAGCCCTTCGCGATACCTGCGCTCGACTTGGTTGTGGGGAAGTCGGTGACTGATACTACCCTTCCCGCCGGCATGCACCGTGGGAGAAGCAGTGTCCGATAGTCGACTCGTTTCACTCTTGGAAGTCCGAGTGATTCGAGGCCGGCGTGGATGAGTGTCTGCAGTGATCTCTTGTGACTTTCGGCGAGGAGGGTTCCAGTCCGGATCGCGGCCGTCGGTGGGAGACGAGGATCCCCAGTCGCTGGCGAACAGCGGAGTGGCAGACTCGCCCCCGTGGGTGCCAGGGTCTGGCGATGGTCCGCTTTGCTCGCGTTTGAGATTCACAGGAGACTTCCAGGACTCCGTCTCCAAGCTCCTCTTCCGTCGTTTTGACCCAGGCTCTTGGTGAAGACTCTTCGTAGTAACACAAAACGTCCTGCGGGCAACGAACTGTGGTTGGTTGTTATCGCCTACGGGAGGAGTTGTCGCTACGGTTCTGTTGGAGTCGTTTTGCTCCAGTTCGAGTCGACGATTGAGAGGCCTCTTCATTGGCATAGAAGGCTCAGAGCCGAGCAAATAGGGGTCGACGAAGCCTGATGCCGTGGTCGGGCCAAGTCCATGATCGAATAGCGCGCTGGAACCAATGTGCCGCTGTCGTATGACTTCCGCAGACGCGGGAGTGTGACCGATGGGGGAAGAGAAGTAATGGTCTCTCTCGTAGGGGAAGGCAGGGCTGCTCTGGTCACTGTGCGCGTGCACATAGTGCGGATAACTGGAACTGCCAACGCTGGCCACCGGACGTTGCACCACATCGCCGTGGTCTTGGCCTCCTGGAACTTGGTCGTACGGAGTAGGGCAAGGGGTGAAGGCGGAGGCAGAATGTGGGGAAGAAAGGGATGGGCAGCCAAGCGGGGAGCAAGGCGAGCATTGTGTTGACGAGGACTGGGGCGGAGGCATTTGACTGAAGTAGTCCATGGTAAGTCCATCGTATTGGTTGGGAAAGTTGAGGTCACCGTCTGCCATGAAAGAGCTCCAATCTAGTGGCATCTTGATAGGAGACAGGTAAACAACTTTCGGGGAGAGACAGGTTGCAGACAAGGTGAGTGCGCGACAAGCGGCCGAGAAGATGGGGAAACATATATAGACATGTGAGAGATGAGATTCTCCTCTTCTGCCAGGCCCTGACACCTCTCTCGCTTCAGCCCTCATCCTAAGGAAGCCTTCCTTGAGAACACAGCGTCGCCATTCCCATTCTAGGTGTGAAAGTGGGTCAGCACTGCAGCGGAGAGGGCTCCGGTTGCGCCGTGATCGCGTAAATGAGTGGAAATCTCGGGCTGAGTCAACAGACCATACCATAAGTTACACTTCTTCGGCCCAGTGCTCCCGCCGGACGTTGCCCGACTCCAGCTTCTGCCTCCCATCACACCATGAGAACGTACGACCTCCTGCTCCTCCTGGCGTTCTTGGCGCACTCGAGGCTCCCCACCATGTGAGATGGAGCAGCCAAAGAGCAGATTGCGCTAGACGCTGGCTACCCGTTGCGTTCCCCGCTTCGTTGCTCAACCCAGCCCTTGGACCCTTGGATGGGCCATGAAACAGACAACTTTAAGCGGACCAACTTGCGTGAAACCTGGGCTGTGGGCGGAGAATTCTCGAGCGCCATGCGGGTGATCGAGCGATGCACATGCACCCTGCGCCGAGGGCCAGATAAGTATCAATGGATTACGGTCGCAGTGGATACTTGTCGAGCATGTTTGTTCCAGCAGCGGTGATCTCCATGAATCCTCATGATCTCCATGAATCCTCATTGTGATGACCCCGTCGATCACGATGGTTATGGATGCTTCTCCGAGCGAGTGCTCGAATGCGTCAAGAGACCTCGCGTCTCCTAAGCCTGTCACATCGACTCTTTTGAGCGGGTGTCAGGCGTCAGATGCCGGCGCTGCGTTGATGCCACGCGGCTGGACTGATATCGAGATGCGTTTCTGAGAACGCGGGTGTCGGGTCACATTATGCCGAGAATGACGGCCTCACTCTCCATCAAGCTGTATTGGATTCGCATGCAATTTACCGCTCATCCACATAGCATAAAAGTTTGCTTCAGCGTGACTTCCTCAGCTGTGCTGAACCGTCAAGGCAGAACTGAACACAACGTCTGGAACTTCTTCTTACCTCACCCTGCTCAGACCATTCTATCAGGATTATCCTCGGAGCCTCTCTCATATATACTCCTTTGACATAGGGGACATGTTTCATGGAACCTCGCAAACCATCGATCTAGGCAATCGCGATGGAAAACATGCAAGCAAGGCAGTCCTCGGACTTGCGAACTCCCCTCCACTGTGTCCAAACAAACAACACTGTAAGAGCCATTGACATCAGCGTGGATCTGCACACCAAGTGAACAGAAGAAGCTGCTCACCACAAAGGATGGGACGTGAGCATCCCGTGAGTCTTGCTGTTTTTTGCATGTGTCGCGTACCACTCGCTGAATGTCTCAGATTTGGCGACTTTGTCTAAGCGGGCGATGCGCTTTGCAGTCCCTTCCGTCGGCGAATCTGCCCTGCCACTCATGTGTTTGTAGGGGACAAGGATGGCTCTGAGAGTGACATCCAATGAGTACGGGCATCTCTTTCTGGAGAAAACGTTGAGTAGCATACATGACTATCAGAGTGAGAAAGGCGATTGCGAAAAAGGAAGGGAGAATGATGGAGAGGGTTGTAGTAGCCGCAGAGGTGTCAGCAACGTTGTTGGTATTATTGAATGAGGGCATGTCCCTGAAGGCTGCTATAGTCGTAGTGGCGTAATCTGCGCGCCTTTGCACATTCGAAGGGGACCCTTCAATGCTCGCCATTGTGAATGACACTCTGAGGTGGCTGCTGGAGTGTGGGCGATACACGAAAACTTGATCTGCTCAAAACGAAGATGGTCTGTTTGATGTTGAACAACAAAGTCGTCTCGTTATATGCACGTCGTCCGAACAACAAGATCTCGGTACTGTATTCACACCATGTGTCTGCAGACGCGGCGAGTGAGCCTGGTGGAGAAGGTCGCGTCACTTGCATGCCCAGGTCTTCTCGCCTCCATCAGTTCGTACTCGCGCTCGATGAACCGTTCGCTCACAAGGCCTTGGATGGCGCTCTCGAAACGAGCTGAAGGCAGCAATGGCTGTGAACGAGCTGAAGGCAGAGATGGCCGTCGATGGAGCCGGCAGAAGCCGATGGCAAGCCCATGGCAACGCCCTCGCCGGCGAACGACGACTAAGACTGTGTAGCGACAAGGACAGGGATACGCGACATGGCTTGCAAGGCTCGCAAGCCGTGCCATGGGCCCTTAGCCGGGACGCTGGCTGAGGTGGCTTGCATCAGCTTGGAATCGTTAAAGTAAGTCAACTACCACGTGGCAGCTGGGGAGTGTCTGAACCTCCCCAAGCGCCTGGGTACGCCGCAAGGTAAGCAAGACTCGAGTCGCCACTGAATGTCGACCTCCGGGGAGATGCTCATGAACCTTCGTATGGTACGTTTCTTTGTCTGGTCTCCGGCGCTCGTGATCTGTTTCTGCGTGCTATTCCACCCGCGCCTGGTAAATTCAAGCCTCATCATCAGGTCACTGTAGCATGACGCTTTGCGCGTGGAAGCTACACTCATCTGGCCACCCGCGCCTAAGCGCTCGAAATCCGAAACACTCCTCCGGACGTCGACTCTGCACAGATAACGTATCACTGCTCGCCAGGATGCCTCTGAAACATGGCAACAATAGCATCTCTCCCTTCGATGGCCACCAATGGGTTTGAGCCGACGCCACAGCCATCGACGATGGCTGACAGTGGGATCTTCTTTGGCCCACGATCGTTTCCAGTGCAGTGAATCAATGCAGCAAGCCTGACGTGCATTGCCCAGTGTGTGACGATCCCTATCGGTGCACTTTTGTTCACAAGTGCTTTACATGCTCCAGTCAATGATTTGTCTCGCGTGGGTGTTTGCCTTGCCGTGCTACAGGACAGGGCGCTAATTGATGGAGAAATGGCAAGTTGTGAGATCTGTATGCGTCTACTCGGCGCGTCTCGTTCGCCACTCGTAGGTGATACGAAGCATACAAGAGCCTCCCACTGCAAGCGTGAACACTCCTGTCCACAGTTATCCTTTCCCTGAATCCTTTCTACTGCGAACCGTTCCGTCACATACTGGTTTCGTATCTGTAGCTTACTATTGTACATCTCTGAGCACCAGTAGCAGCAGATAGCGTATCACCTATACTGTCGGCAAGCCTGATCTTCCACTGAGCCATTGCTCTACAATATATGTCAATCTATCCGCTCACCTGAGGTTCCTTGCTAGTTCCTGAACGGTCTCTCAGGAACGGCTTCAAAGCCACGCGCTTGCTTCATTATGTCACAAGTTCTCGATAAAGTTCTCCATCGTTCTACGGTGGAAAGGGCGCAGCGGGAACAATTATACAACGACCATCCAGTGACAGTGGAGATGGCACGCTGAGAGACACCCACCGGCCACCTCAAGATGCACACATGAGCGGGATCTCAAGACAGAACACCATTTTAGATTCTGTACCGTACGAAGGACAAGCCAATGAACCTGCGTTGGATATACCCCGACGTCGAACGAGGAACGAAGTGCTGCGATGGATTCCTGTCCCGGACGAGCGGCGAGAGAGGATCGGTCACGGCGATGATACCGATCGAGCACATGTCAGCACACTGTATCATGAAAATTACCTATCGCATGATCCATACTCGGATTCTTACGAAGACGACAGTCGATCGACCAAAAACCATCGCCGGTCAGCGACGCAGCGTAGAGACTCTCGAAGATCAAATGCATATCCTGGTCACCGGACGTACGACACACGACGCCGTGTACCGAGGTCAGTCTACGAATCAGAACCCGACAGCGGCGACGAGCACCTGTATGATGGTGGTGGTAAGAGTGGCACCCGGCTTCCATCATCCCCAGAAGAGCCACAGCGACTGCCGTTGACCACCTGGATGAACAACAGTGCAAAAAGCCGTATGTGCATCAGGTCCTCGCGTCTGCAGACTTCGTAGCAGCATTAGGAGAGTTTGTTGGCACGACCATGTTCCTCTTCTTTGCCTTCGCCGGGACACAGGTCGCCAACGCCGGATCAAGGAACTCGGCAAACACTACCACAGGCGCCGCGACAGGGTTCAGCCCGATCGTCCTTCTGTATATTGCTCTCGCCTTCGGATTCTCCCTGATGGTGAATGTCTGGGTTTTCTTCCGCATCTCCGGTGGCCTCTTCAACCCGGCGGTAACGCTCGCCATGGCAATGGTGCACGGTATAACGCTTATTCGAGCCTTCTTACTCCTGATTGCTCAGCTAGCGGGCAGCATCTTTGCCTCCTTTCTTGTCAGCGTACTCTTTCCAACACCCTTCAATGTTCGCACCACCTTGTCGGCCGAGACCTCCATCGTGCGTGGTGTCTTCATCGAGGCCGTCTTGACAGCTGAATTGATTTTCACTATCTTCATGCTTGCCAAAGAGAAGCACAAAGCTACGTTCATTGCACCTGTGGGTATCGGCCTGGCGCTTTTCGTTGCGGAGTTGGTCGGCGTGTTCTATACAGGAGGTAGTCTGAACCCGGCAAGGAGTTTCGGTCCATGCGTTGTCACGGGAACGTTCGACCAGGAGCATTGGATCTATTGTAAGTTGTTCTCGTCCTCTCTGCCCGAAGAGGAAGCCGTTCTTGCGGACCTGACGAAGCGGGCAATGTTAGGGCTTGGTCCAGCAGCCGGCGCGATAATCGCAGTCACTTTCTACAAGTTTATCAAGATTCTCGAATATGAAGTTTCCAACCCCTGCGCGTCCGTGAGTTTTCAACGCACTGATGGGCAATACTCGGGACACTGACAAAATTGACAGGACGGTGATGACGAGAAGGAGCCAAGAAAGATACCAGATCCTGAGGCTGGGAAAACGGTAGAGCAAAGGAATGCGCGGAAAGGGAGTAGCTCGCCCGAAGGGAAGTGAGGTCTCGCTGCACTGAAGACGGAACGATGGAGTCCGATACTGTCACATAACTTTGTGTCTTCAGTGCGGCTGCTGGCCGACCGCGCTGGAGTCGGGGTCGTTTGATCGTCTGAATCAAGACTGTGTAGGCGTTCAAGCGTGTTGACATCGAACTCGCATTGGTAGCAGAATACATTGAAAATGCCTGTGACCAATACGCGGACAATACAGGTATTGTCCACAGATATCATCTCTTCCTACACGCCTTATGATACAAGCTCAACTGCATATGTTTGACTCCAGGTTTTCAGAAGCAATGTAGGACACGCCGGTGTACGTAAGCACTCCAAACGCCCCGGACCTTCAACCTCATTCGCCATGTCCCAATTTGCAAGGCAGTGTGAATACCATCATACAACGTCTGAGGAGCCAGCCTCACTCCGCCGTGTACCGGACGCTCTCCCACGACAACACTGTCTTCTAGCAGCTGTCTGTCACTGGGGAGGCCATCCTCGGTTCCATGAGCGACAACGCAGTGCTGGCCTCGGGTCGCCCTGCGCAGACTCCTTCGACGCCATGAAGCGGATCACCCCATGGACGACAACTTGTAGCTGGCCGGAGAGATAGCACCGTTCAACCTCTTGAGAGGCGTCCCTTGGACGACAGACCAGCCACCCAAAATGTCCTTCCGTGGAGTCCCGAGCGATCGCGACAGCGTACACCCACGAGCCTCGCCCACTCCATACACACAGTCTCGCGCCACGACTGCTGAGTGGAATGGTTCAGGCTCCACGAGGAAGTCATCCGTGGGCTCACACCATACCAAGGGCTCACCGGCCGCTACCACTGATGGTGCGCCCGAACAGCTTGCACATCAACGTCTCGTCCTCACAGATCCCGTGGCTTTCAGGTACGGCCATGTCGACACACCGGAGTCGGGAAGGGCGAGAGGCTGACACGCTATCTAGATATCTGGAAGAGGATCCATCGACGACGGTACTCGAACGGCGTCGTCAGCTCGAAGGCTATGATTGCTACATAGTAGAGCAGTGGACCACATCCCGCACGCATCCCACCTTCTGCATCACAACGTATACTGGCGATCCCTCCCACAAGATAACCGTCGGCGTCTTGAGTGTCCCCACCGATGAGTCCGCCTGGTCTCCGAGACTACGTGTCTACTTCAAAGCGCTCAACCAGTACCACGCACGAAGGCGCGAAACACCCCTCGGCATAATCACCGTCACCAATCTCTCTGGCTTTCCATCATCTTTGACGGTCATACCTGTTCCCGACGGCGATTTGAAGAAACATCGTGAGGACTTTCTTGTCAACGAGAATCTCAAAAGGCTGGGTTGCTCCGGCCGCGTAGGCTTCACACTCGGTCCTCCCAGCAGTGCCACCGTAGCCAAGTTTCACCAGCTGTATAGAACTAGCGACAAGATACCGCTGTACAGTGCGGTCATCGAACTCGTCAAGCTCTGTCAAGCGGCACTGGTCCTGTTCGCCAATCTTGAACCCGAGTACGCTGATGGTCTGTTGTGCGATGTCACGGAAAAGGCAATCAATGATTGGTGGATCGAGCTCGGGAGCGAGCACTACAATATCGAACCTCACGATGGTATACTGGGTCCAACAACCGTTGCGGCACTTTTAGGAATGCTAATGGGAGCGCGCAATCGGCTCAACGCATATGGTGCACCTGTGGCGAAGGACGTCTTCGACACGGATGCGACCAAGAGAGGTATTGCCTACTTCCAGCGATCTCAGCGTATCCGTAAGAGCAGGAGGTTAGATCGGCAGACGCTCAACAGATTACACAAAGCTACTGCAAAGGCGGCGAGTGGTGGGGCGAGCTGGACGGTGCCGCGTGCTGTCAAATCAACGGTTGCAGAACTCAGTGGCAAAGGTGGAGAAATGGTGATGGACGCTGTGGGACGTCGCGATACGGCGGGGATTGCGGAGGTTGAGACGGTGGACATTGAACGGTTCGTACAGCTGGTGAATGGCGAACGAGCTAAGTGGCTCTGGTACGGGAAGGCCATGAAGAGTTCTAGTGGGTCTGGAGACATGTTCAACCGGCTGCCTGGGGATGAAGGTCTGATTTTCCAGAAGGATGACCAAGGTGGGTATGCTTGGTCGGGCAAGAGAAGAGATAGTACGAACGAGGAGAGTGGAACAAGAAAACGAGACCACGCGAGCTACTATGCTGGGCGGCCTTCAGTATATCCAGGGATGGACGACATCGACAAAAGCGATCAGCTTCGGAAACAGACGGTCTTGAAACGAGCTAGTGGACGGATGACAGATGCTCGCAGCGGTCTTGGACGCATCAAGGATGTGGTGGGACTTCGTGGTCATGGCCACCACCCCAAACAGTCAAGAGACGGCATCGTTGACGGAGCTCACCAGAGTCCATCTCACTCGAACAACAACGACAGCAAGCCAATACTGCGACGGACAAGGTCTACCCCCGCCGGCAGTCCGACCAGCCCACAAGGAGCAGACGACACATGGGATGGAACCACTCTCACCCAGCAGATAACCGCCCCAGATACAGAACGGCGGGAACCGTTTTTCACAAGAATCCTTTCTGAAACTCCCCATGAATCCCGAACGACACTATTTTCGACAAGGAGCATTATTGCAGAAGGAGACGAGCAGGCCGAATTGGACGCTTCGCCAGCTCCTGAAGACACTGAACGTTCCGGCACGGCCACGGCTGCACCGTCAATAACGAAATCCACATATCATGGCATTGATCTGGATGCAGTATTACCCACAGCAAGAGGCCCGGCCGAAGACATAGGACTTCTGCTCCGACGCGCGCGGTCCTTCTCTCAGTACACGACTACGCGGTTGCAAACTCCTAGGAACGACAATGCTTACCCCCGCCATCTGTCTTTCAGCATCGCCTCCGATAGCATACTGACCTGGACGCCTATCGCCTCATTCTCCATTCACCATGATCCAGTCACTCCAGTGGATCCGAAGCGCATGCTCACCAAAGAACTGCTCCTGGCCTTCGACGCCAAGCTTGCTCGTGCCTCTATCGCCCTCCTCTCTTCCGACACGGGCGCCCGGGCTCAGCGCCAGTTGAAACAACTTCAGGAGCTCTCGCACCAAGCCGACCTTGACATCCAAGAGCTGCAGTCTCTCTACGACCCTCGGCTGGACGTCTTCGAGGCGCTAAAACAGCGGTCCGGCGAGACAATCACACAAACGCGGCAGCATCTGAGCGAGGGGGTCAAGGAAGTAGAGACGCTGGCGGCGAAGCTGGAGTACGAGCTCGGCGGTTTGAGGGGCAAAGTGGAGGATGTGGAAGACAGCGTGGAAGAGTTTGAGAAAAGGGTTCGTTTTGTGGAGGACAGGGTTACGGAGCTGGAAGCCGAGGGCAGGGCCAGGGGAGAGGGGTGGATGGGGTGGGTGGTCAAGGTGATCCTGGGGAGAGGGAGTAATGGAGCTGTCTGAATTGTGAAGAACGAGAGCGATCAACTGCTTGTAACTTTTGCATGTCAATCTGCATCCACATACCTTACCAAGGCGGCGTCTCACATGCAGGTGTCTGTCGTCCGCTGCTGTTCCACCTTTGGCACTGTGCTGACCCACCGGGTCCCCGTTCAGACGTCAGCGGAACAATCGGCACCCGTGATGGACAGCGGACTATCTAATCTACATCTACACCTACATCTACAGCTACCTTGACCACACGGCAGTCGACTACAGACATGAACCCCACAGCGGGTCGGTGCTAGCAACGATGGAGGAAACGTCACAGGCTGCCCATGAGCGGCTGGAGAGGAAGGGGAACCTGAAGAAGAGCGTCGACCATGTGCAGGAGACGATAGATCTGCTCATGAAAGCGAGAGCCACCATTGCAGCTGGTGCGTCGAGCTCTCCACAGCCCACCAGCAGACAGCGGGTGCGGCGTGCAGAGACGAGGGTGTCAAGGAACGCGAGGCTGAGCTGGTGCTTGCATAGATCCCTCTGTCGCGACAACGACTCTTGCCAAGCTTCAAACGCCCGTCAAGCAGTCACTCGGCAAGGTCAACGGCGACTTGAAAGAGATACATGCTAGCCTAGGAAAATACTCGAAAGCGCTCGATAAGGTGACCACCCCACATCTCCGTCTCTCGCACCTTCAGCACTTGTTCCGTACAAAACATGGCGACTGACTGCTCTCTCTGCCATCCAGAAATTCAAAGATAAACCTCTTCCCTCCTCCTCCAATGACGCCCTCTCCTCTCACGCCTCCCTCATAAACCGTGCAATCGCAATGCACCTCCTCCGCGAAGGCCAGCTCTCTGTCGCCTCGACCTTCATCTCCGAAGCCAACACCCACCCCCCGCCTCCCGAAGCGCCCAGCAGTCCCGCGGCCAGCGTCACCTCTCCAGACCACGACATGCAGGACACGGTACAGAATGACTTCACAAACGACGACGGCACATTCAGGTCCGAGCCGTTGCAGAAACAGTTCGCTCAGATGTACTACATACTGCACGAGCTGCGCAACCGGAAGAACCTCGCGCCCGCCATCCTCTGGGCCCGCCAGCACAGCCAGGTCCTCGAGACTCGCGGCAGCAATCTTGAGTTCGAGCTCTGCAGGCTGTACTTTGTATGCCAGTACCTTGGCCTCGACACCTCCGACGATCCGGTGACCAGCGACCCCAACGGAATCTCAGGTCCGCTCAAAGCCATTCGCTACGCACAGCTCGCGTTCGGCAACTTCGCCACGCGCTATACGCGCGAGATCAACCAGCTGCTCGGGTCGCTGTGCTTTCACTCGAACCTGGCGCAGTCGCCGTACGCGCACATCTTCTACAACGAGTCGGCGTGGGACGAGGTGGCCAGCAGCTTCACGCGCGAGTTCTGCAGCCTGCTGGGCCTGAGCGCCGACAGCCCGCTGTATCTGGCTGCAACGGCCGGGGCGATTGCGCTGCCGACGCTGCTGAAGCTAGAGAACATCATGAAGGAGAAGCGGACGGAGTGGACGACGAGACAGGAGCTGCCCGTATGTTGATTTCCTCTTGTCTTCCTGTCTATCCTGCCGCCTTGCCGTCACTTGCTCCAATTCGTCTTCTTTGTCTCTATACCTGCCTTTTCATCTGCCGCCTACTCTCTTATTCGCGTTGTTCGGTTTCCACCCGGATCATCGCGCCCTTCTCAATCCACGCGCCCCACAACCGCCCCCCCTACCCATAATACCCACACAACCACTAACCTGCCGTCCCCCCTACACATAGGTAGCGATCCCCCTTCCCCCATCGTACGCCTTCCACTCCATCTTCGTGTGCCCGGTGTCGAAGGAACAGGGTACGGACGCGAACCCGCCGATGATGATGCCGTGCGGCCACGTCATCGCCAAGGAGACGCTCGACCGGCTGAGCAAGGGCGGCCGGCTCAAGTGTCCGTACTGCCCTGGCGAGAGTCTTGCCCGGGACGCGAGGAGGGTGTACCTGTGATCTTCGGGGTGAGCAAAGGAGGTGAAGTGACTAGGGCGTGCGGCACTGTTTGCGAAACTGGGCGAACGGAGTGGGCTGGTGCACCTGGGGATCTGAGAGTTACGGGTCAGGTTTTGTTCCCGGCGCCCAGGTCAGGAGCAGGCGTTCAGGGCTGTTGCGGAATCTAGCGACTGGATACACATGGCGTTCATGCAATGCGACTTAGAAGCCACCGGGTCTCGTCGCCTCCATCTCTCGGCCCCGTCTATCGATATAGCCGAACAAAGTCTTCTGACCGTCTGGTTTCGGTTCTCGAGAATCGCCACTAGGACTCTTCTGCTCACAACAACACGCCACGTGTTGTGCTGCTCGTCGGTCAATACGGCGCGTACCTCCCTCGTCCATCATCCACCCGCCCCTTTCTCGCACTCGCCCTCTGCGCTTTCGAGCGCTGCTGATGCCGGCGTGCCTTGGCGCTTGCGTCGTCTCGGTCGTTGTCGTCGCCGTCGCCGTCGACATCTACGTCCATCTCCTCGGGCTCGGCAACCGGAGCGTCGTCGTCCCATGCCCGGACGTGGCCGTCTTCGCCGCAGGTGAAGAAGGTCTGTGACGTTGTGAGTCCGGGCTTGTGGTTGTCGTGCGGGGACCGCGTTGTATAGTGGCGTGGACAGCACGGTTACATACCTGGCCGACACGCACGACCCCCCTCACGATCTCCTCGCCATGCGCGCCCTCGAATCTCAGAGTCCGAGTGGTGTCGAAGTCCCAGGTCGGCGAGTCCGTGACGGCGATCAGTTCGAGCCGACTCGTCTCCGTGTCGCCGACGGCGATCCAGCTGCTCTCATGCTGTCCCTGGAGAGCCGGCAGCACGTCGACTACATACGCACATCCCAGCCTGGGCCTGACGTCGCCGAGTGCCGTCACGGGCAGCGCCTCCTCCTCGTCTTCCGCTCCCGGTGCGGCTGGGGTTGAATGTGATGCGGACGCGATATCGAGCCCGTAGAAGGAGCACTGCTCGTCGGAGCTGATGGCGTACGCTACAGAAGGCGTGATGAACCCGGCGAGGTGGATGGCGGAGTTGTGGGGCAGTTGCTGCAGCAGCGCATCGTCTTCGTCTGCGATGGTCGTGTTGAAGAGAGAGGCGATGCCGTCGGTGCTGGCGGAGAGGAGGGTCTGCGGTTGGCGTGGGTGGAAGGAGAGCTAGTAGTGGAAGTCAGGAGAGGGTTGCGAAACAGAGTGTTGGGGAAGTGGTTGGCTTGGAGAGGGTCGGGATGAGCATTGCGGAGATGGGAGATGGGAGACGATAGTTTATCCTTGTGGGCTTCATGACTGCTCGTACATCTTGGGCCGGCGAGGATGCCTCGGTGCATGATTGGCTGTCTTTCTTAAATGGGCCACTGAAAGCATGTCTGAACGAATGACTCAACGACTCACTGAACGGCTGAATGAAGGGCAAGCAGCCACCGAATGCATGGGCGAAGATGAAAATGCGTGTTACCTCTGTAATAGTATCACTGTGACTCTCTGTATAACTACGCAACGCCTGACCTGGCATGCGCATGTCCCTGAGCGCGTGTCAGCAAACATGTCACTGTGCGCACCGCCTACAGCAATCCACATATGCACAGCCAAGATGTCTGGGGCAACAACCTCGAGAATCTTCAGCCGCTGTTTCTCTTGATACCCCCGGTAGGGTCTTTCTCCAGCGAACAGGGCCGTTCTGTCCAGATGCTCATGGGCACTGTATAGCCTGACAGCACCAACAGCGAATCACAGAAGGAGACTGCACCTACCAAACAAGCACCGCCTCGTCCCCGCGCCCATCATTCTCGTTCTCCGTCCCCGCAGCCACCAGGCCCTCCCCGTTGCCCGCGAGTGCCGAGAAGCCCTTCCTGGCCTCTCTCCCCTGGGCCCTCAGTTCCAACACCGCCTTCCCACTCTTCCCACCACCTCCGACCACATCACCCACACCCCTCGCCCCAGCATTGCCCCCAGTCCGACCCGCCTCTCGTGAATCCCAGCACCGCACAACCCCGTCCCTCCCCGCCGTCGCCAGCACCTCTCCGCCTGCCGATACAGGCTTCAAAGACGTGACGCTCTTGTTCACATTCGGCAGCACGTGCCTCACAGCCAGAGTATCGGCGGAGAAGAGGCGGACGGAGTCGTCGGAGGAGAGGGCGGCGATGCCGGCCGGCGTGGGGAGGAGGGTATGGATGTAGGAGCCGGCGGGGAGGGCGAGGGTGGTGCTGGCGGTTTGGGTGGGCATCTTCTGGGGAGAGGTTGTTAGGTCGTGGTGGGGAAAGTTTAGCGTGGTGGTGGTGATGAACCAACTCGACAAACGGTGGTTGCCAGGGCTGGGCTATTTCAGGTTCCGCATTCTCACGGCATCGTAATAGTCGGAGCAGTGCCGCCACGTGTCAGGCTGTAGCATTGAGCGGAGGCGGTTTTGTTGGACATGGATTTCGTGGCAACGCAATGGGGATATATATCAAGCCACAAGAGCCGTCAAGTGAGCGCATTGTAATACCGTAGTTCTGTCGATTTCTTTACAGGTTCGGAAGAGCTCGTGACCAATGCGGACAGCGCAGTGCAATGCAAGACAGATGCAGCAAGCAAAGTTTGGCCAGTAGAACGCCTTCGTCACTCCACAAGCTCTTAACCTTAGCTCTCGCCGTGTGTTCCCCAACGCCAGCTGGACAGACGTAAAGAAGAATCGTTTATTCGTCAACCTAAACAGCGGCAGCAGCAGCCGATGGCAGTACCAGCGCAACAGGCCCTCCGCCTTCGCTCTCTTGCGCCGCCTCAATATATCTGTCCCACACCGAGTCGATGTCCAAGTCTGTCTCGTGGAAGACAGGCGGCATGAACCCCATATCCGTATTCAGCAGCTCACCGCTGTCCAGTGGAGTCTCGTCGTCACCGTCATCCTGGTTGTCCTCCAGAGCGGCTTCACCAAACTCAGATCGTGCATCCGCTGGGTTGTTCACGGCTTGATAATGTGCGTCAGCCAGTGCGTCTTCCGTTGTCACGACCTCGACTTCTTTGACGACCTTGGTCGATACCTGCAGCCCGCCAGGGTTCACAACCGGAATGTCATCACCCGTGGTGTCTTGGACCACCGTCCTCGAGTTCTTCTCGTATTGTTCTCGCGCGTACAGTGTTCCCTCCCAGTGACAGAGTGTTGCGATCTCGTGGGCTGTTAGGCCTAATGCGTCGAATGCTTTGAACAAAGTGGTGTGGTGAGGGTACCTGCCGAGGCGTACGCGATGCGGAGGATGGGAATAGTTGAGACCGGGATACCGCGCTTCGACCATGAGTTTGTCGGGTCCGTAGAAGGTCCTGACTTCCATGCGGACTTCTGGAATGAGGTTCTTCGAGATGTGGTCGTGAAAAGTTGGGGGGTCTGACGGACTGGGAAACGGGAAGAGGTGGTTGTAAAGCTGTGCTTGGATTGAGCCTTGGCGCCGCATTGTGGAAGATGTCGCTCTTGTTGTATTGCAAAGAGGCAGCTTGGTGTGGCGGAATTTGGAAATATTGATCGCTGCAGAACGGCAATGTGTTGTTCCAGACTCAGAGGTGCGTGTCGAAGCTTGAACCGTGATGATCAGTGCAGGAGGGGAGGAGGAGTGATGGTAGTGAGCGGTTTGTGCTGCGAAAGGCCGGCGAAGACAAAAGAGAGTGAATGAGCAGTCGTGAAAAGAGTCAGGCGATGGTCAAGAAGCGCGCTCCTTGGAGCCTCTTGTAGTGCTTTTGTCCAGCTTGAGGTTGGGTTTGCTGTCCAGGACACGTGAATTGCGAAAGCAAGAAAGAGAGCGTGTGAACCAGGTTGGGAGTCTGGAAGTGTGTGTGACTACCGGAGACAGGCCTTGCCGCCCTGCAGCGAAGCGGCCAGTGTGGCCCTAGACTCTTGCCTGCGTGTCCAGGTTGACGGATTGCTTGCAGAGGACGGCATGGGCTGTTGTGTTATACGAGGTCCAGCGTGTACTGCACGACCGGAGCTCGGGTAAATTACAGGACGGATCTAGCCGCTTCCGTAGATCTTTAACGTTATTTGGGTACACAGGGATACCTTACGGTAAGGTACCTTACCTCGCATGTGCCCGTTGATCGCACTCGACTGAGGTATTCAAGGTAAGATAAGATGGAGACGGCTTCTTCACCTTCAGCTATAGTGGCACCACCGACTGTGCAACTCAGGAGTCTTCTCGCGCATCATTGCGAAGGAGCGGCAAGACACGCCTGGCAGGCTTGACGCAGGCACTCCAGGCGACCCAGGCCTTCATCTGCACAACCGAGTGCCACCGTTGAAGCCTACCTCTCGTTTCGTTCTGTAACCCTGCCATGGAGATTATATGACAGCCTGCTCCGCGCATGTTGTGGGTGGAGACGGGCTGGATTCCACTGAGCCTCAATTGACGGCCTCCATAAACACAAGGGCACAATGACGTAGCAAGCATCTCAACTGCTTAGCTTTCCATTTGATCGAGCTTCCTCCGCAATAACACGTCAATGCAGCTCTTCGCACGTCGAGCTTCACGTTACATTGCATCGCACATCCCCCGGCAGATCTGCCTTGTTCAGTCGACTCACATCGTTCCAAGACATCACCTCGTCCCCACAGTAGCCATGTCTAGCGATGCTCATGGCGGAGAGCAAGGCAGCTTCAAGCCCGTGGATCAGGCTCAAGCACAAAAGCTCCCTGGGTAAGCTCATTCTCATGTTCACCGGCCTTTCTATCATCGTTCCTCTTCGGTACCGTTTCTACCTCACTGCGGAAGGGTTCCATGTGTCACAGTCATCGGCCTCTTATTGCCCAATGGAGAGTTCAAGCTGACTTGACGGTGACCCTCCAGTACCGAGAAGGCAATGAAACCTACCAGCGAATCCACCAAGCTCGAGGGTGACGGAGGCTTCGTCGAATACCAGGCTGCTGGTAAACTCAAAGGCAAGAAGGCCCTGATCACCGGTGGAGAGTAGGTACACCTTCTACCATCTGCCTCAACCGCTCAAGCTGATATACTCGGTGTTGTAGCTCGGGCATCGGTCGCTCGGTGGCCATCCTATATGCTCGTGAGGGAGCCGACATCACGATCGTCTATCTGCCAGACGAGCAAGAGGATGCAGAGGACACTAAGAAGGCGGTGGAGAAAGAGGGTTGGTCATGCTTGCTGGTTGCTGGCAATCTGATGACGAACGATACCTGCAAAGAGGCTGTTGACAAGCACGTCGAGAAGTGAGTGCTCCTAAGATCCTCTACGTATCGCTCTGTGCTGCAGACCCTGGGCAATAACACTACACTGTTGAGGAGACCTTGCCACTCATGCGCAAACGTTGCATGCTTCGACGCTCAGGACCGCTTTCTCTTGTGCTGACTGTCGACTGGTAGGTACGGCCGCATCGACGTTCTTGTGAACAACGCATCGAAGCAGATCATGTGTCAAGACTTTGCCGAGATCGACCTGGATGACGTTGAATCCACCTTCCGCTCCAACGTTCTCCAGATGTTCGCTATCACTAAGTACTCCCTTCCGCACATGAAAGAGGGCTCGTCGTAAGTCTCGACTCTTTGGTAGGTCCACCTTATCTCTAACGTCTATATAGCATCATCAACACCACCTCCACCGTAGCTTTCCGCGGATCCGCAGCCATGATCGACTACACCGCCTCCAAAGGTGCCATCGTCGGCTTCACGCGCGGACTGGCGAAGAACCTTGTTAAGAAGAAGATCAGGGTGAACGCAGTGGCGCCGGGACCGGTTCACACGCCTCTTCAGCCAGCCTCAAGACCTGCCGAGCAGATGGAAGGCTTCGGATCCGGTTCGTCTCTGGGACGGCCTGGTCAGCCGAGCGAGGTCGCACCGAGCTTCGTGTTCTTGGCTAGTCAGGACAGCGAGCTGTATTACGGCCAGATCTTGCATGCGTATCCTTTGGGCGATTAGGCGGGATTGCGATGAATGGGTCTACTATGGACGAGTCCTACGATGGAACGGGGGTTTGAGAAAGTACCGCTTATTGCGCTCAGGAGTTGCCCCAGCTAGTAGCAATGTAAGCCTGTACAACCACTGGGCAAGAACTGAACACCTCCAAGAAATATTCCCAGTACCCAGTATATAACGTAGTGTTCTTCGATCCTGCGTCTCTCCGTCTTGCCAGTACAACAGAGGGCCTGTGTACCCAGTAGTATTGTCGCTCCGGTCCAGACGAGTGTGCAATAGTCATTGCTCCATCTTTTCGTGTACTTTGGACCCTCATTTGGGCCAAGGGTCCAAATGACGCACGCCAACCAAAATACCTCGACTCGACCACGACCAACTTTTGGAAGAAGCCAGTGCTGCGTCTCACCACCATGTAACCCAACGCTCACATCCAGGCTTACGCCCAGTTCGCCGGAGTAACCAAACATAGTGCTGTCCACTCCCTCGCCCACCCTTTCCCTCTTCCCTCCTTCCCTCGTTCCGCCCTCGCCGCCTACACGATCAAGCCCGCCGGAGTCCAACCTGACACACACGACCCCAATACATCCGCCCCCGTTCGCAGCAGCAGCAATGCTCGGCCTCTTCGCCCTCCCCATCCTTACGGGCGTCGGCATCGGTACCGTCACCGGCGTTGCGCAGGGCGTGTCGCACCAGCAGAAGATGAACGCCGAGGCGGCCAACGAGGACCGCATGGTGAAGTTCCACCTGGACGTCGAGTGCGAGACGGCGAGCAGCAAGCGGGGAGAGGTGGACGGCACGATGGTTGTGCTTCGGGACGGGAAGGTGGGTGCTTTTACGTCTGTCTGTGCTGCTGTGCTGGGTGTGTGTGTGTGTGAGTGGGGAGGGGAGATGGTGAGGGAGAAGGCATGCTCTCCGCCGCGACTCACGACAACTCTCCGCAGCTCAAGGACCGAACGCATGGGTGGAGCGACCACATGCGGGTGTTCTGTGCGCAAGAACCATGGCTGACTCCACCATCGCAGCTCTACCTCGACCACCCCGACCCGGTCACGCGCCAGCCCAAAAACGGCGCGCACCCGCTCACGGCCTTCTACTTCACCTACCCGGACGACGAGCGCGAAGCGACGCGCGGCCTGGTCAGCACCATCAGCGTGGACCCGCCGATGCTGAACTGGATCTACGTCGACGCGGACACGCACGAGGCGCGCTACGGCAACCGCACGGCGTCGCGCGCGCACCACGTCGGCCCGTACGACTGGAGCGACGACGAGTCCGCGCTGACGCTCGAGGGGTGGGAGGGGTGGGTGGCGCTGGAGGAGCGGCCGGGCGAGTGGGCCGTGTATTTCGACCGCAAGGACGACGGCCTCGCCGGCCTGAGGGGCGGCCGCCGCACGCTGGAGATCGAGCTGCGGCGGAGGGTGCTCGAGGACACGAAGGCGGCGGCGGGCGTCAAGAGCCAGGGCAACATTGCGCCGTATTTCAAGGCGACGAGGGAGATATGATCTAGTGCGGTTGGGTCTTTGCGAGCACCAGTGTGGTGTCGTTGTTGTGTCTTGTCTGCGTTGAGGGGCGTCTTTGGCCGATGGAGTTGGCATGGGGCTGACTGGCACGGTTGTCGTCTACAGGAAGAGAACGGTATCCAACACGCGCTCGTCGTACATCGGCTGCGCTGTTCGGCATGAACTTCCTTTCACGAACACTGGACTGAAGAAGATCCATTGTACGGAATGAGTGTGGTTGATTCGGAATATGTAGTCTCTCCACCATGCCACCATGGGTGGACTTTCGTGTGCTACGTAAACGCCAATGCCCTCGCCATGGTCCTGTGTCTAACCCGCCCAGCGATGACGAGATCGACTAGTGGAAGTTACCTACCATACTTATCTCAGCGTCTTGCCTTCGGTCGCTCGAGTTTCCGACATAACAGTCGAGGCAGCCCAATCTCTTCCATTCCTAGCGTTCGGGGGAGAGAGTGAGGGCCCTTCGGACTTCGCTCAGCGAATGGTCATCGACTTGGTCATGCTGGCCTTGGCGGTCGAGCTTCCACCGGCCGCCAGCGAGCTGGAGCCGGGCTTCTTCTCGAACAGCTTCCAGAACTTAAGAGATTCGTCGGCGGCTGCGAGACGCAGAGATCAGTATCGAAGCCTCAACGTTCTCGTCCTCACGGTGCGCAAGAGAAGGACTGGGGAAGCAAGACTTACCGGCAGTAGCGAGCATCTGGCCATCGGGGCTCAAGCAGCTGTGCAGTACTCTCGACTCGTGCGCTGGGATCTCGATGTTCTTGACGAGCGTCGGGTACGACCAGATGGACAGCGAGTTGTCCGGGAAGCCGCTGCTGCTGACGATCTCCTTGTAGCCGCTGGACCAGCGCAGCGACGTGACCTGGCTGCCGGTGTCGATGCTGTTGGTGCGCGCGCCCGTCGTCGTGTTCCAGAAGTGGATGTGGCGGTCGTGCGAGCCGCCGCCGGTGGCCAGCAGGTTCGACTGCCACGGGCACCAGGAGAGCGCCTTGACGGCGGCCTTGTGGTTGGCCTTTGTGAACTTGGGCGCGCCGAGGCTGCGCGCGTCCCAGATGCTGACCAGGTTGTCGTTGCCGCCCGTCGCTAGCTGCGCGCCGTCGGCCCGCCACTCGAGGCCGCACACCTCCGATGTGTGGTTGATGAGCTCGGCGACTTTGTGCTGAGCAACGCGCACGTCGTGGTTGAAGACGAGGCCGGAGCGCGCGCCCGTCGACAGGATGTGCTTGTTCCAGCCCATGACGCCGACGCGAGTCTCGTGGCCGAACATGCTGCGCAGCTTGGTGCCCTCTTCGACGTCCCAGATCTGCACCTCGCCCGTACCCAGGCCGGCGGCGACGTACGCACCGTCGCCGCTCCACTTGACGCTGGCGATGTAGGTGTCAGCCGGGCACTCGAGCAGGGAGTTGACGGTGCCGGACTCGGCGGACCAGACGTAGACAGAGCGTTCGAGGCCGATGGCGACTTGGTTGCCGGAGGACCAGTCGAGCAGGTTGAGGTAGTAGTCGTCGACGAGACCTGGAGCATCGAGGACACGCTCTGGTGCTGTGAGAACACGGCGACGGAACTGGGCGGAGGTGGCGGAGGCAGGCCTGAGGGGACGGTTGTATTGAGACCGCAAGTCAATGGGTCTCGATGACTCTGGAGGCGCTGGCTTGAAAGCAAGGATGCGGGTGTTGAGCGAGACACCACATGCCGATGCAAGCGACGATTCGTACGCAGCGGTTTTTGGTGCTGGCTTGGTGTATGTGGTGTTGTCGTCGTCGTTGTCGTCACTCAGGCTGAGGCCTTCAAGAGATAGTGTGGCATCATCCTCGGAACCTCTTCCGCCAAAGTCGAAAGCGCTTGCGGCACTGTTGGAGAGTACCGTCGAGCCCTCACTCGCGCTTGACTTTGGTCGTGCTTGCTCTGAAGAGGATGTCTTTGCCGTCCCAGCGTTGGAGATGCCTTCACTTGCCGTCCGATTGGGGATGAAGCGGTCGGCGGCGTTGTAGTTGATTCTCACAGTGGTCTTTCCAGCTCGGATCGTGCCTACTTTGGCGCTGCGCGCCCTCGACGGTGTCTGTCTTGTCGAAGTGGACGGACCGGTGCCAGTCAAGGTCCAGTCCGAGACACCGAGATCGAGCCGTCTCGGGGAGTGGTGGGAGGCTCTCGCGATGTTTGACTTGGGCGAGTCTCGTACCGACGTCTTCGAGACGGAGCGTGTGAAGCGGGCCATAAGGCTGTTGCCATGGATTGACTCGGACGCACCCGTGTCCTGTACGGTGACCTGTCTCGGTGTTTGAGGCGACGGGGTCAGGGGCATCCGGCAGCCGGCTGTGCGAGTGGAGAAGATACCATCACGGCGTTTGATGGGGGTTAGTACTGATGTGGTTGCCATATCTGCTAGTGAAAGCGATGGACTGTGTGCTGCTGTCTGAAGGTATACATGTATCAGTACATGGAGCATCCCACGGCAGGAGAGGTTGAGACCCACGTGGCCCTGAGAGATAGGGACTGGTTAGTATGTGCGCAGATATTTGCAGTATGCCGTGAGAGGGTAGGATGTTTGGAGAGCGTTAGAGCTTCTTTGACTTTCTGTGAATGCAGTGAGGTGATGAAGAAAGAGGTGGAATTGAGCCTCGAGATGTGCTCTTTTGACTCTGCCGTAAACAGCGCTAGCGTTGGGAGGGCGACCGGCAGAACAGCGACCGCCCTTACGGCTGCCAGATGCCGCCAAGCACGGCGACGTGGGCTCCGCTCTCCGGCGTCCGACGGGAGAGTGAGACATCAATGGACAAACCTTCTTCCTTCCACTTCTTCGTCGGAGCCAGCGCCTGCTTCAACATCACCACCACCAACCACCACCGATATCTCCATGTCTTGAACATCACCAAGTAACGCACCCGCCACAACCAATGGCTACACTGTCTACACCCGGCCTCCATCTACCCTCCAACTCCCCCCAACCTCCGTCTGGCTCTTCGTACGCTTCGGCTTCCTCCAGGATCTCCTCCGGCTCGAACAACACTTACGTTATGTCCGGCAGCCCGGTCAAGAGCTCTCGCAAACGCAGCCAAGACAACTACACTCCCAAGATCATCACCACTGTTGGCCAGAAACCCGCTTGTCTCGTCAATGCCTCCGTCACCTACGTCGGAAACGATCAGATCTATGCCTTTGGAGGGTTTGATCAATACACGGACGAAGGTTTGTCCCGGCAGTCACAGAGGACTGGGAGTTGGACGGCAAGCTGATGAGGTCTCGCAGTTTACAACCACGTCCTCAAGCTCAACTTAGTAGCGCGGCAGTGGAGTCTTGTGGATAACTATGGAGATATCCCTGGAGTGCGAATGGGTGAGAGGATCAACGAGATCTCTTCGATCTACCATTGCTAAGCATGTTTTAGGACATACGGCAAATCTTTGGGAAGGTGACAAGCTACTAGTGTATGGCGGAGAGAACGAGCACCGAGCATACCTGTCAGATGTTATTATCTTCGATCTGAAGACTGCCCACTGGACGCAGCCAGAGCTCAACGGACCTGCGCCGCGAGGGAGAGCACGACACTCAGCGGTCATCCATGATAACAAGCTCTTTGTTCTAGGCGGAATGACCGGACACGACAGCTACGTCCTGGACGACGTGTGTTATCTGGATCTCAAGACCTGGACCTGGTCACGAACTTGGAGATTTGTTCCGCGATACGACCATTCGAGCTGGGTCTGGGGAGGGAAAATATGGGTGTTTGGTGGTTTGGGGGAAGACATGGAGCGCACGAGTGAGGTGTGGTGGTTGGATTTTAGGAACAGTCCAGCTTTCGAAGCAGGCTCAACCTATGGCCCAGAGGACCGAGCATACTCGTCCTCTCGATATCAAGGTTACTCCTCAAGCCAGACAGTCCAACCTACTACAGGCTCCACGGGGTACGCCGCGAACTCCAGCAGCGTTCAAGTGAACCCGCCATCCCACATGATCAACCGGAATCCCCCCGTCGCACCGGGCTCTATATCTTCCCTGAAGTTCATTTCCAGCCCGGATCTCCCAACACAGGCTCTGGGAACCCACTTCCACGTCTTCTCGTCCGGATGTTTACTAGACTTTGTCACACCAGCAAGCGTCATCTCCTCTTTCGAAACAAGCCTGTCAGCTTTGGATCTCGACACTTTGCGGTGGTCGAAATTAGCGGACGGCAAAGACCTCTTCAACCCAAGCTATCGTTGGCACTACTGCGCCATGAACGAAGACGGAACCCAGGCTTGGCTACTCGGTTGTCCGACGGAACCGCCCGCAAACGGCGGCAACCCCAATTCGGAGGAATACCTAAGCGATGTCCTGCCCATCGACCTTCGAAAACTGGGTCTGCTCGGCAACAGTCTAACCTTGGAGTC
>NAJN01000208.1:0-30719 GCA_005059845.1 Cryomyces minteri
ATTTCCCGCGCACACGAGCTTCTCGAAGCCTCGCAAAGGTCCTAGAGGACTCAATCGTGCACGATTCCTATCCTTTGGACAGTGCCACACTCCCGCTCAGCTGTCTTCAGCTACAATGGCGCTTTGCGGGCGGCTGGCACGCCGAACACCGAATAGTCTCCTGCGCCAGTGCCGCCCGACAGCTCCTTTGAGACCGTTTGCAAGTCAAGCCAGGTCTCCGTTACTCAGCACAAGGAGCGGACATTTTGAGCAGACACCACATCGACAACTGCGAGCCTTTAGCAAGTCGGCAGTATGGAGGAATCGCAGTCAAGAGGCTCCAAACGCGAAAGCATATCTGGAGAGCGGGGCTATCGCAGGTGGAAGAGATCTTGTGGATGTGTCTAAGGTCTTGGTTATTGGTAGCGGTGGGCTGAGTATAGGCCAGGCTGGGGAGTTCGACTATTCCGGTGAGTCAATTCGAGATACGAGTAGAATGGAAGACGGAGTCCTGCCAACTTCTGAAGCAGACGTCTGTCGTCCGCGGACCTGTGAACATCTCAAACCTCACACGCAACTGTATCTATACTCTCACCTCAAGAAGTTCACGACCGCTCTCAGTTTGAAGGTCCAGGAACCCCGCTAATCTCGTATTGTCACGTAGGATCACAGGCTCTAAAAGCTCTGAAGGAGGCTGGCGTAAAGTCCGTTCTCATAAATCCCAATATCGCTACCATCCAAACAGCCCACGTACTCGCAGACGAAGTCTACTACCTACCTGTTACACCGGAGTACGTGACCTATGTAATCGAGAAGGAAAGACCAGATGGAATATTTCTCAGCTTCGGTGGCCAGACCGCCCTCAATCTAGGAGTCAAGATGAACAAAATGGGCATATTCGATCGGTATAACGTCAAGGTCCTGGGTACCAGCATCAAGACACTGGAAACGAGTGAAGACCGAGATCTGTTCTCCAAAGCTCTGCACGAGATCAACATCCCCATCGCTGAGTCGATTGCTGTGAGTTCCATAGATGAAGCTCTCGCAGCTGCAGAGAAGATTGGCTATCCTATCATCGTTCGTGCTGCATATGCACTGGGTGGTCTCGGATCCGGCTTCGCAAACAACCCTGACGAACTCCGAGATTTGTCTGCACGGTCTTTGACATTATCTCCTCAAATCTTAGTCGAAAAGTCGCTGAAGGGCTGGAAGGAGGCTGAGTATGAGGTCGTGCGAGACGCAAGTGACAATTGTATCACGGTGTGCAACATGGAGAACTTCGATCCTCTAGGTGTCCATACTGGTGACAGCATAGTTGTGTCCCCGAGTCAGACGCTAAGCGATGAAGAGTACCATATGCTGCGAACGGCAGCGATCAAGATCGTCCGTCATCTCGGTGTAGTGGGAGAATGTAACGTTCAATACGCTCTGCAGCCGGACGGATTGGACTACAGGGTTATCGAGGTCAACGCCCGTCTTTCCAGATCTTCCGCTCTCGCTTCGAAAGCTACTGGGTACCCGCTCGCCTACACCGCAGCCAAGATTGGGCTGGGCCATACTCTACCTGAGCTGCCGAACGCGGTCACACGGACTACAACGGCGAACTTTGAGCCCAGTCTAGATTATATTGTCACCAAGATACCTAGGTGGGATTTGAGCAAGTTCCAAAACGTCAAACGAGATATCGGCAGTTCCATGAAGTCTGTTGGTGAGGTCATGGCGATTGGCAGGACTTTCGAGGAATCCTTCCAGAAAGCTATCCGGCAGGTTGACCCCAAGTACTTGGGCGTGCAAGGGGACAAGTTCGAAGACTTGGATGATGCACTGGCAAACCCTACCGACAGACGGTGGCTAGCCGTTGGTCAAGCTATGATGCATGAGAACTACTCCGTCGAGCGAGTACACGAGTTGACCAAGATCGACAAGTGGTTCCTCTACAAAATCCAAAATATCGTCGACTGCACGCATGAACTCGAGGACATCGGAAGCCTGTTCGGACTGAAGAAGGAGCTGATCATGAAGGCGAAGAAAATGGGCTTCTCCGACAAGCAGATCGCAAAGGCAGTTGGCAGCACAGAGGATGAAGTCCGTGCAAGGAGGAAAAACTTTGGCATCAAGCCGTTCGTGAAGAAGATAGATACGCTGGCCGCAGAGTTTCCAGCTGACACGAACTACCTCTATACCACGTACAACGCCACAACCCACGACGTGACCTTCGATGACCATGGAATTGTCGTTCTCGGTAGCGGCGTGTACCGTATCGGAAGTTCAGTTGAGTTCGATTGGTGCGCAGTCAATGCCACTCTTTCGTTGAAGAACCTTGGCAAGAAGACCGTCATGATCAACTATAACCCCGAAACTTACTCTACCGATTTCGATGTGGCAGACAAGCTGTACTTCGAAGAGCTTAGCTACGAACGAGTCATGGACATTTACGAGCTTGAGTCAGCGAGTGGTGTTGTCGTGTCTGTTGGTGGCCAATTACCGCAGAACATTGCTCTGAAGCTCCAGGAGAGCGGCAAGGCAAAGGTGCTTGGCACAGACCCCAACGACATTGACAAGGCAGAGGATCGCCATAAGTTCTCGCAGATTCTTGATTCAATCGGCGTCGATCAACCCGCGTGGAAGGAGCTCACATCGTACAAGGAGGCACAGAACTTTGCTGAATCTGTCAGCTACCCCGTTCTTGTCAGACCCAGTTATGTTCTTTCTGGAGCCGCTATGACCGTTATTCGTAGCGAAAGCGAACTAGAAGAGAAGCTTCTTGCTGCAAGCACTGTTTCCCCAGACCATCCTGTTGTCATCACGAAATTCATCGAGGGCGCACAAGAGATAGACGTCGACGCCGTCGCATCCGGCGGCAAACTCCTCGTACACGCCGTGAGCGAACACATCGAGAATGCTGGTGTTCACTCCGGCGACGCTTCTTTGGTTCTTCCACCGGTACATCTAGATCAGCGCACAATCGAGCGCGTGAAAGAGATCGCACAGAAGGTCGCCAAGGCGTGGAGCATCACCGGCCCTTTCAACATGCAGATCATCAAAGCTGCGGATCCTGAGGGCGGCGAGGATGCATTGAAAGTCATCGAGTGCAACCTTCGCGCGTCCCGCTCGTTCCCATTCGTGAGCAAAGTCCTCGGCACGAACTTCATCGATGTAGCCACCAAGGCGCTCGTTGGTCGTGACGTACCAGAGCCGGTTGATCTCATGCAGCAGAAGAGGGACTACCTCGCCGTTAAAGTACCACAATTCTCGTGGACGCGATTGGCTGGCGCCGATCCTTACCTTGGTGTCGAGATGGCCAGTACAGGTGAGATGGCCTGCTTTGGCAAGGACCTTGTCGAAGCGTACTGGACAGCGATGCAATCAACCATGAACTTCCGCCTCCCTGAACCGGGCGAGGGTCTCCTGTTCGGCGGCGATACAAGCAAGAACGAACTCGCGCAGATAGTAGACTACCTGAACCCGCTTGGTTACAAGCTCTTTGCCGCCAATGACGACGTCAAGCAGCATCTCGAGCAGTCATCTAAAATCGGCGACATCAGCGTCGAGGTCATCGAGTTCCCGAAGACGGACAAGCGAAAATTGCGCGAGGTGTTTGAGAAGTATGACATTCGCGGGGTATTCAACCTTGCTAGAGCGAGGGCCTCAAGTTTGGTCGACGAGGACTACGTGATGCGGAGGAATGCCGTCGATTTCGGAGTGCCGCTGTTTATGGAGCCAAAGGTAAGCACGCCGACACACTGACCCACAACAACCAGGCCCGACTAACAGCGTCACCATAGACTGCCGTTCTGTTCGCACAATGCATGAGCGAGAAGCTGCCGCGGAAAGAAGGCATACCGAGCGAAGTGCGCCGATGGAGCGACTTCATCGGAGGCAAGCCGTTGTAGAAAGGAAATGTAGAAGAAAGCCCTTTTACGGTTGCAGTTGACGCAAATCCCAGTAGACATAGAAGTGGGGTGTTTCTTGAAATGTGTATAGGGATTTGTAGCGTTTGATACCAGCAGTTTAGCCAAACGCAGTGGAGACTCTCTTCTCTTCCGTGCATGAGCGGAGAACGAACATGCCGACGATCACACACTACCGTCATGGGGACAGAGGAGCTATGAAGGAGATGGCAAAAGAAGGGTATTAGGACTTTTGTGAGACCACATGAGAGCCCGTTGCTTTTGGTGCAAGCCAGGTGCCATGGCTATGCTGTTTTGGGGTATCAGGCTACGAGTTGGGCCTCGGAAAGACGTGCGTACTGGAAGGGGTTGGACAACGCCCAAAAACGCGGGTGGCTACAAAGAACGAAATCGGCGGTGTGAGCTTTGTGTTTCTCCCATCCCATGCGTACGCTGTGGTCTGCTGCCGGGCCATCTCAGAACGACCGGCATGATCGGTGCACAGCCTGACGACGATGCCACTGCACCAAACGCATTCTGGTTGCATAAGACGTACATGACTCAAATCCCAAGGTGATTCTAGTGCTAAACGATGTTCTTCTCGAGCCACTCTTCCCATTGGTCCTTTGTGAAGCTGCTGGAGATGCTGTTTTCCACAATGCCCTGGAAAGAGGATCAGCTCAAGCTTGACACGAACGAGAGCAGTTCTGATGCGTACGTTGAAGAGCACAGTAGGCGTGACGTGCACGCCGACCAATCTATTCGCCTACAGCATGTAAACGTTAGTTTGTCCCGAGGCCACGCACAAATAGCCCTCGAAGGACTCAAGCCTCTCGTACCTTCACCATAAGTTTAACATCGTCCGTGACCCCATTCCCAACATTCGCACTCCCGTCCTTCGCCGGCTTATCCGGCACCTCCAGCAACCCCAACACCTTCCCCTCATCCACACCCACGTGGGCCGCGATCTTCGCCAAGCGTGCATACGTCTTGTTTCTAGTTTCGTTGACGACGTTGACGTCGAAGAAGTCCGTCTGTTGCGCGAACAGGGCGGAGCTAAAAGCCCAGAACTTGTCTGGGCGCGTCTGCAGCACGGCGGCACCGGCTTCGTGGACCAACGTGCTGGACGGATGCCACGGCTGGATTTGCTGGCGGAAGATTATTTGGACTTTGGATGGGTAGTTCTTCTCGACTAGGGGGAAGACGTCGTTGTAGATTGTGTTGAACATCTTCGCGGAGAACTGAGAGAGTTGTCAACACCATAGCCACTAGAAACCCTTTTCTTTTGTAAAGACAAAAAAAGAAAAATTGATAACTGGCACTGGTCAATTTGGACGTGCTACGCGTGGTGGTCACAACTTGCACTATCTCATGTACCAGCCTTATATCTTTTGCAAAAACTGGGTCTCAGATACCGTAGCGGCAATTTAGGAAGATGAGTACACTTGATGAAAGAAAAGAATGCAGAATAAACTACCTACCGGGCAGACATAGTCCAGAACTACGTGTAACCCGACATCAGTATTTCCTCACATACTATTGCGTACTAGAGAGCCATACAGAGTTCGAGAGTATGGACTGCTTTCGGCGACACGCCAGCGGCCAGCTTTTGACCTGCGAATTTTGGAGCTAGAGCCATTGTTAAGGGTCTCAAAGAGAATCTCAGGAATGATAGAGTCTTTCGTTGGGATAGTGTCTAAGGTGGAGGAGAACCATCTCAGTCATCTTCGAACGCCCAATCGAGCTTTAACTCCACACGTGATCGCGGACACGACCGCGTCGACGGAAGAACGACCTCAGACCTAAGGCATAGGTATCGTTGGTGGCGTAATATCAACTCGACATGGACGCGATTCGATGCTCATGAGCAAATGACGGTCCTCCTTCCAGTCCGACAGAGAGCAGTCCGTCCTGCTGCTCACCATGTCTATCAAAGCCCTCCCACAGAAGACGGTCACCGCGATCGGTTCTTCGCAAGTCCTTACCGATCCTGCTTCGGCCGTCAAAGAGCTCGTCGACAACTCTCTCGACGCGCGTGCTACGGCCATCTTCGTTGAGATTGCTGTCAACACTCTTGACGTCATCCAAGTACGTGACAATGGCCATGGCATTGCACCAGAGGACAGGGAGTTGGTGGCGAGGAGGTACTGCACAAGCAAGATCAGGGACTTTGCGGACTTGAAGGGCGTCGGAAGCAAGTGGCTTGGCTTTAGAGGCGAGGCGTTGGCAAGTGCGGCGGACATGAGTGGAGGTCTGAGTGTGGTGACCAGGGTCGAGGGAGAAGACGTGGCGGTAGGGTTGAGGATTGGGCAAGATGGGAGCATTACAGGGTAAAGAGATCCCCTCCAACTCGCTTTCCCAAGTATAGGCTGATGTTGTCGACAGTCAAGAACGTGCGTCTCACCCTGTTGGTACAACAATCCGAATCACGGATTTCTTCAAGCCTCAATCAGTGCGTAAACAGGTAGCTTTGAAGTCATCAGTCAGATGCTTGGTGAAGATCAAGAGGACGCTGCAAGCATACGCTCTAGCAAGACCTACCATCCGTTTCTCCCTACGCGTTTTGAAAGCCAAGAATGACAAGGGTAACTGGATCTACGCGCCCAAGCCTGGCGCAGGTGTCGAAGATGCAGCATTCAAAGTTGTCGGCAAAGACTGCGCCTCGCAATGCCGTTGGTCGATCCTAGAGTCTGATGGCTTCGAAGTGCAGGCCTTTCTACCCAAGTCAGACGCAGATTGTGCGAAAATCAGCAACGTTGGTCATTTCTTGTCAATCGACTCCAGACCAGTTTCGACAGTAAGAGGCGTGCTGAAGCAGGTCATCACGCTGTTCAAGGAAAAATTGAGGAGTGTCAGTCCGCACTTGCAAAATGCGAAGGACCCCTTCATTTGCATCAATATTGTCTGTCCGTCGGAGAGCTACGATCCGAATGTGGAGCCGGCCAAGGATGATGTGATGTTCGAGGACAGTGCTCTGGTGTTGGCGGCTGTCGAGAAGCTCTTTTTCACTGTCTATGTTCCCACAATCATAGTACAAGCAGCTACTGAAGCACAAGTTGGAAACCACGCAGCTGGACGTCTCTCGGTGGGACCCGACAAAGCCAGAAGTTACGACGACGACGAAATCAGAGAGAGTGATCCTCCAAGGAAAAAACCACGTACATTTAGGCCAAACATGTATGGGTGTGACGAGGAGGATATAGGAGTGTTGGCGAGCGAGCCGCCAACCCTTCTCGAAGAAGACTTAGATACAGAGCAGGGAGCCAGAGACATTACGCTGTCGAATCCATGGGTCATGGCGAAGATGAACACACCGATCAAAACGAAGGCGGCAAGCTATACGCGCCAACCTATTGCCAGCCAAGACCATACAAGATCAGGACCTGTTTCAAGCTCACCATCTAAGCCTGACAGTCAGCCCCATTACCCTGCTCAAATGCTGCTGACTCCACAGGCTTCATCTCCTGCCGCCAGATTGCCAGCTGTCAAGGTGCCTCAGCACGATGCTCGAGTGATCGGTGCTCACCATCGTCTTCCGCCACACCAAGCCTTTACCACACCCACAGGTGCTACTCACTCAGAAGACGATGAGGCAACTTTCCTGGCAACTCGCCAATCCGCTCGGCAACCAAGCTACGTTAGTAGTCCGTCTCGCTCAGCCTCCGAGACGGTGGACGATGATTCTGTCCCGACCCGCACGCTCGCACTAGGTACGCCTTTACATCTTATCCCGGACGCATCTGGAAAGCCACGCCGATCTATGCCGCGCAAACAACAGCAGCAACAAAACACCAACAAGCCTTTTGTGCTCCCAGTTCACAACCCTGAAGTTGTTTGGTTCCAAAACACGCCACTAACCCTCGAGTCGCCAGGTGGCTACAGACCTAAAAGGAACCCTGCGGTCGGTAGGAAAACAGCTGCGGGTAACGGACTAGTACTTCAAGGGGAACCAGGTGAGCTATTGTCGGCTCCAAAACCACTGATGCCTCCGAACCACAACCGGGACATCAGGGATTTTGTAGCTGCCGGCGAGTCTCAAGCTCCTACTCTTAAGATGAGGAGACCGCCATGCTCAGATGAATCTACAGAACACCCGCAAGAACTTCCTGTTCCTGAACCGCGGCCTCGTAGTCACGGAACGCGCGACTTTGTCGCTGCCAGTAAGCTACTCAATCTAGAGAATGATGAAAGCGAGAACTTGTCTGCGCCCAAAGGCTCCGTTCGGCGTCTTCGTCCTCAGACCACTGATGGGTCAGCGCTTGCAGAAGTCACTGGCAATGGTGCGCCATTGGTGGATTGGGTCGACAACGACGCAACAGCAGTATCACCTCGCCCGCCGAGAAGTCGAACCACTGATGCAGCTCACGAAAAGTTGCACCGCTCCAAATCATCTCGTCTGCCCCTGGAGAGAGTTCCGGCGCAGTCACGCACGCAGAATGTGATACTCGCCCGTTCGACGTCGCGAACGGCTGTTCTGCAGGAGGTGCAGAGGTTCTATCTCTCTGATGTACACCGTGTCGCCTGGAACGAAGAGCCTGATGAAGCCTACGTTACGTTTGGTCAGCCACCTACGAACGTCGAGCTGGCGGCCTGGACTGGGAGACTGGCGTCCCAATTGATTACCATGTTCCCCGAGGGTGAGATGGTCGGACGTCTGGGCTTCGAGTTGTGAAGGGCATTCTTGGCCCAAGACACTGCTTCTCCAACCGCGTCTATGGTATGATCTGTTTCGCTGTTTCGTTCACATCGTTTTGCTTTTTCGGCTCAGCGTAAGGCGCACTGGTTTCCAACCTTTGGCAGGCGGTGGCTGGGCTCAACTATCGTGTTTAGATTTGGCTATAGGGACATTGTTGGCTTTGCGATACCCCGGGCTCGGAGTAGCATGCGAAGTAGCACCGCATCCAGTATTACCTTATGATTATTTGAACAGTCTTGCAGCCTGCTCGAGAGCGTTTTCTGCCGTATTGTGATTGCGCGTACCACTTACGAAAATTGCGCCACAGGGCTGAGTCGTCGAAGTCTTGCGCTAAAAGTGCCCGCCATGTCGGCGCTCTGCCTCTCCAGTTTTGGGTGACGTTGGTTGATCCCGCGTCGCTGCGGCCCTTCGACACTTTACGCTCTCACACTCCTCACTCTCACACTCTCCTAGCTCACCCACCTACAGCACTCTCCCCGAAAACTTCAATCGCTTCCGATCCTCCCGCTCAATCGACCCGCTTCAGTTCCAAGAGCGATTTTCTGAAGTTTTAGGTCTTACATCTTAAAGGCAAGACATCGAGGGGCTGCGTGCTGCTCTGCACAACATGGTAACTTACCGCTCCCCTCTTGTTTGGAGTCGCAATACCGAAACTAAGCGAAGTCATCGTACAGGCAGTCACGAAGCGCGCAGGGCGCAAGAAGGACGCGAGCAGCGCAAATCAGGCATCCGGCACGGGCGGAAAGCCTCAAGTCCGGAAGGCCGTCTTCGAAAGCACCAAGAAGAAAGAAGTGGGAGTCTCGGATCTCACGCTTATCAGCAAGATATCGAACGAGGCCATAAACGACAATTTGAAGAAGCGGTTCGAGAATGCCGAGATATACACATATATTGGGCATGTGTTGGTCTCAGTCAACCCGTTCCGGGACTTGGGGATATATACGGACAAAGTTCTGGAGAGCTACAAAGGCAAGAACAGGCTGGAAGTTCCACCGCACGTTTTTGCGATTGCGGAGGCCTCGTACTACAACATGAATGCCTACAAAGAGAACCAGTGCATCATCATATCTGGAGAGTCCGGAGCAGGAAAGACAGAGGCGGCGAAGCGGATAATGCAGTACATTGCAAACGTGTCGGGTACTACGAACTCGGAGATCCAGAAGGTCAAGGACATGGTCTTGGCCACCAATCCGTTGCTAGAGTCGTTTGGAAATGCCAAGACACTGAGGAACAACAACTCTTCACGATTCGGAAAGTATCTAGAGATCCAGTTTAACGCTCAAGGAGAGCCTATGGGAGCGAATATCAACAACTATCTACTGGAGAAGAGTAGAGTAGTAGGCCAGATCTTGAACGAGCGGAACTTTCACATCTTCTATCAATTCACAAAGGGCGGTACACAGCAATACCGGGATACGTTCGGCGTTCAACAACCTCAATCATACGTCTACACAAGCAGATCGAAATGCTACGACGTCCAAGGGATCGACGACCACGGAGATTTTCGGGACACCTTGAACGCCATGAAAGTGATCGGGCTCTCCCAAGCAGAGCAAGACAACATTCTTCGAATGCTGGCTGCTATACTATGGCTAGGCAACGTTACCTTCGGCGAAGACGATCAGGGCAATGCAGCTATTCAAGACCAGTCAGTAGTGGACTTCGTTGCCTACTTACTCGAGGTCGACTCTGCGCACGTGAACAAAGCGCTCAGGATACGAATAATGGAGACGAGTCGAGGAGGTCGAAGGGGGTCAATGTACGAAGTGCCATTAAATCCCGCGCAAGCTGGATCGGTGCGAGATGCACTTGCCAAAGCGATCTACAACAACATGTTCGACTGGATTGTCCAAAGAGTCAACGCTTCTCTGAAGGCTCGAGGTACTTCGGCGCACTCCATAGGTATCCTGGATATCTACGGGTTCGAAATATTCGAGCGCAACAGTTTCGAGCAGCTGTGCATCAACTACGTCAATGAGAAGCTGCAGCAGATCTTCATCCAACTGACATTAAAGACGGAGCAGGAGGAGTACGCACGGGAACAGATCAAATGGACACCGATACAATACTTTGACAACAAGGTCGTTTGCGAGCTTATCGAGGAGAAGCGGCCTCCAGGAGTCTTCGCAGCGTTGAACGATGCCTGTGCGACTGCGCACGCTGATCCAGCCGCCGCAGACCAGACTTTCGTCAGCCGGTTAAATGCACTGTCGTCAAATCCGAACTTCCAGCCTCGACAAGGTCAATTCGTAATTAAGCACTACGCTGGTGATGTTTCCTATGCTGTGGAAGGCATGACGGATAAGAACAAGGACCAACTCCTGAAGGATCTGCTCAACCTTGTGGGAGAGAGCTCCAACGATTTTCTGCGCACACTGTTCCCGGAACAGATCGACCAGGATAACAAGCGAAGGCCACCTACAGCAGGCGACAAGATCAAAGCATCTGCAAACGATCTTGTCGCGACCCTCATGAAAGCCTCACCATCATACATCCGAACCATCAAGCCCAATGAGAATAAATCCCCCCAGGAATACAACGTAGCGAATGTACTGCATCAGATCAAGTACCTCGGTCTGCAGGAGAACGTCCGCATCCGTCGTGCTGGATTTGCTTACCGCCAGACGTTTGAGAAGTTCGTGGAGCGGTTCTACCTCTTGTCACCGAAGACATCGTATGCCGGAGACTACACATGGACTGGAGATGCGAAGTCTGGAACGCTGCAGATCCTCAAAGATTCAAGCATCCCAGTCGAGGAGTACCAAATGGGAGTGAGCAAAGCTTTCATCAAGACCCCAGAGACATTGTTCGCGTTGGAGACAATGCGAGACCGGTATTGGCACAATATGGCTATTCGAATACAGCGGGCCTGGAGGAACTATCTGCGGTATCGTATCGAGTGTGCCACGCGGATTCAGAGGTTCTGGAGGAAGAAAACCGGTGGCCGTGAGTTCCTCGAATTTCGAGACTACGGCCATCAAGTCCTTCAAGGGCGAAAGGAAAGACGCAGATACAGCTTAGTGGGTTCGAGGAGATTCATGGGAGATTACCTTGGGGTTGGTAATCAAGGCAGCCCAGCCCAGCTCCTTCGTAACGCGGTCGGTGGTAATGAGACAATCCTGTTCTCTTGCAGATGCGAGACGCTGGTTTCGAAGCTCGGCCGATCCAGCAAGCCTGAGCCTCGCACACTGGTTCTGACAGTGAGGAGTGTCTACATCGTCAAGCAAGCACTCATCAACAGACAACTCTCGATACAAGCCGAACGGACCATTCCCCTTGGTGCGATCAAATTCATCAGTACCTCGACACTAAAAGACGACTGGTTTGCGATAGGTGCAGCCTCGGCACAGGAACCCGATCCACTAGTGAGCTGCGTATTCAAGACTGAGTTCTTTGCGCAGTTAAAGAGGGCTCTCCGGGGAAATTTGAACCTCAAGATTTCAGACAAGTAAGCGCGGCGAGCATCAGAGTAATCTGCAGTGGCTAACACACATCGGTAGCATCGAATACAACAAGAAGCCTGGGAAACTCGCGGTCATCAAGGTTGTTAAAGATAACTTGGCGCCACGGGATGACATCTACAAGAGCGGAACCATTCACACTGGTCCTGGTGAACCACCCCACTCTGTGTCTAAACCGACACCGAAAGGCAGACAAGTAGCCGGGAAACCGATAACGAAGGGTAAACTCCTCCGCCCTGGAGGCCCTGGCGGTGGCCCTTCAAAGCTCGCGTCAAGACCAGCGCCTGCACAACAGAGACCAATCCCGCAAGCAATTCCCCAACCGGCGACTGTGCAACCTCGTCCGGTGCCTCAACCCGCCTCTGCGCAACCTCGTGCCGTACCGCAACCTATTGCAGCGATCAATGGCACGAGCCACTCCCGCAACGTTTCGACATCTTCAACTGCGTCAGCTAGAGGGCCACCACCACCTCCTCCAGCAGCTCCTCCAGCATCTCAAGACCCCACATACCGAGCTCGGTACGACTTTGAGGGTCAGACTTCTGGCGAGTTGAGCTTGAGGAAGGACGAGATAATTGTGGTCACACAGAAGGAGAACAACGGTAAGCACGGGCTCCTGCAATCGGAACACTGGGTGATAGAGGCCAATAATTCTGATAAAGGCTGGTGGCTCGCGCGGCGCCTAGACCACTCAGCTTCCGGCTGGACGCCTTCAGCTTATCTTGAGGAACATATCTCCAGGGCTGCGCCTCCTCCAGCCCCGCCCGCAGCAGCACGCAGTGTCCCAGCTCCGTCAGCAACCGCTAGAACACCTGTGCCAAATGGCAACACCCCCGCCAACGGCTTGCTTCAGCCCGGTGTCAGAGCCAAGCCCACGCCCCCAGCTCCACCTGCGAAGAGGCCAGCTGGTAGGAAGCCTCTCCCATCACCCGCGCCCAGGGACAGTGGCTATTCGAACGGCGGCAGCGGCACAGACACCAGCGGCGCGGCTACGCCGAACACGGCTGCTACTGCTAGTGGTGGAAATCTCGCGGGAGGCTTGGCTGAGGCGCTGAGGGCGAGGCAGGCGGCTATGCAGCCAAGGAGGGACGCAGAGGAGGATGATTGGTGAGGGGCATGCTGCTTGAGTGCCGAGAGTGGGATTCTGTGGCGTAAAGGCGCTGGTTCGTGGCGTCTTCTGACGGGTTTGCATGTCGACTTGAGTGAACAAGCGTGATGAGGTATCAGTGTGAGAACGAGTTCTTCGTGGAAGGGTAAGATCGTGGGGTGACAACACCCGCTGTTTGGCTCGCTAAGAACCCTCCAAGTTTATGATATCCGTGCATGACCGGGTGATTTTCCAATCTATAGTTGATGCTTTTACTTTCACAGTCGTCGATGAACGGAGGCCGAGGTTGGCATGCTTGGAATGGTAGTTGGCCCTCTTAAAATCCGTTGTCAAGACCACGTCACTTTAGCTGACGTTTGCAAGCAAAGTATCAACGATTGCCTGCGTTGAATGACCTCTTCGGAGTCGAGATGGAGCGAAGTTGGTGGCATCATTGATACACAGCTTGACAGTACCTCACAGAGTATCTCACAGAGTACCTCAGCAGAGCCTGAGTTCTTCACCTATCCGGCTGACTTGCGGCTTAGTGCTGCAAGTCGTGTTGTAGTGTGATCTCGGTTTGCTCTGTCTATATTTGTACGGTGTGCTAAAGCAGATACACAGGACGCATAGGAGCAACTCATATACATGGAACAAGTCACACACATGGAACGAATCTCACAACTTCACTTGAAG
Organism: Cryomyces minteri; assembly: GCA_005059845.1. Lineage (NCBI taxonomy): Eukaryota > Fungi > Ascomycota > Dothideomycetes > Cryomyces > Cryomyces minteri. The sequence goes on from NAJN01000208.1 coordinate 13,810, forward strand.
TGAAGTTCAACCTATGCGGGATAACGTCGGCTATCGGAGCGGATCATCGACGGCCGAATGACGCTCTGCCAGGGCTGCGCGAGCTAGCATTGGCTCCCCATTCACATCCCTCATTCTCACAAGCATCGCGTTGTGAAAGCGTCCATACATGTAGACTTCACCCTGTCTGTGAGACGTCGCATAGCTATACTCCACATTGTTCACTTCGCTGCCACTGTACAGTACCGCTATTGAGCTTTCTCCTCTCTTCTCCTCAAGCACACGCGCTGAGCTCCGCGCGCAAAGCGTCCTACTATGAATCCGGCACACAGAGACGGCTGGCCACCTCCACCACCGGTGTCTGGACCTGCAAACGCGCATCAGAGCAACGAGCACGGCCAAGCGCAGGGACCGAGACCGATTCCTAGCTTTGGGTAAGTTGATTTTGTCGCTCCTCTAGGTATACGCTCTCTGTGTCCTCGCCATGAGCTTCACTTTCGAACTCGCAGCGATGGCCCTGATTCTTCTCCGCTATTCGCATCGGACAACGCGCGTCGACTCAACTGACAACTATTTCGCGATCAGGTCCAGTACGCCGGCGCAACAGCAGCAACAACAGCAAGCTTCTCAGCCAGGACAAAGCGGTTTACCACCACCTCCTCCAGGTACGCTTTCTTTTGCAACATAGCACCGTGCTCAGCAACTGACTGTATCTGTATACAGGTCCTTTCTTTGCTCCCAGCCAGCAGGTGGGCCACAACCTACCGACTCTGGCAGGCTTGAGCCAGCAAGCATCGCCAAGGCAATCCAACCCATTGCCTGGCATCAACCAAGCCACTCAGCAACAGCACAACCCTATACAGTCTGGCTTTGAGCGCGAGCGCGAGCATGGTATACACGGCCGACAGCAAGACGACATGCAAGGCAGTAGAGAAAGAGAAGTACAAATAAAGGAGGAACAAGATGCTCTACGTCAACGTGACCAGCAGCGAGAGCGTGAAATACGTGAGCGGCAGCAGCTTGAACAAGTCCCACCACACCAGAACCATGCTGGGTCGATACACCTGCACCAACCTGTGGCTGTTGGACCACGCACTATACACGGCCCCAATGGACTGCTCGCGAACCCTGCCGCTATTCCAGGTCCGAGTCCACACTCCGCTCCCTTGGGCGCACCGAGCGGACCTGGGAACATATTCGGAGGAGCGCCTATACAACAGAGTGCACCACAGCCCGGACAATCAATGCAGCCTGGGCTCATGGTCCCGTTCAACGGACAGCCGGGCGTGCAAGCGGCGAACATGGGACAGGGTCAACAGCCTATACTTAACGTACGTCAGCCCCATTGCGCATCCACAGGGACCGGGAATCTTTCACTGATGAAGGCACTGACTGCTTTCCGCAACCGACCGTAAGGTTCGCTTAGCAGGCTTGCCGACACACAGTGAACCCGTCACCTCCTCAGTCCCTCATATCTGAACTATACTGACGTGAAACTGCATTAGGACGCACTGAGCTACCTCGATCAGGTGAAAGTACAGTTCGTTGACCATCCCGATGTATACAATCGATTCTTGGACATTATGAAGGATTTCAAAAGCGGAGCGTATGTAACCCTCACAACCGGCTACGCAAATTTTACTGATGGAAGCGATCGTAGTATTGATACTCCAGGCGTGATCGAACGCGTGTCAACATTGTTTGCTGGCAATCCAAACCTAATACAAGGCTTTAATACATTCCTACCACCCGGCTACCGTATCGAGTGTGGAACTGGCGATGATCCAAATGCTATCCGTGTCACGACACCAATGGGAACAACAGTCTCGTCGATGCCAGCAGTACCCCGAGCACCGTCAAATCCCCGCAGCACAGCAGGGAATGTCAATGGAGCGAGCGGTAGTGAACGACCATATTACGAGTCGCTTCAAAGAGGTGCCGGTGACGGCTGGCCTCAACAACAAGGCGCAGGTGCTTCTCAAGTCGTGTTCAGCCCAAGCGGACGTCCGCTTCAACCATTGTTCGGTCTGCAAGCCACCCAGGCCCAGAATCAACAAGCTGCATCTCCAATGACGGCTCACAGGGAGCAGCAGGCAGCAGCTATAGTCCATCAACAGGAACAACAAGGCGTCTCCCAGCTTGCAGCCGCAACAGGTGAGGCGCTCAGTAGACAAGGCTTAGCCCAGATGTCTCCACCAGGCGGTCCAGCTGCTGCCCCTTCTAGTCAAGGTATGGATGGTATGGGCGCTGTAGGTCCGCAAGGCGCAGCTGGGATGGAGAAGAGGGGTCCTGTGGAGTTCAATCATGCAATCAACTATGTGAACAAAATCAAGGTGAGCCAAACGTGTATCCTGCCTTCTTTGCGTATACTGAGAGTTTCGCAAAGACCCGTTTCCAGTCGCAACCCGATATCTACAAGCAGTTCCTCGAGATCTTGCAGACTTATCAGCGAGAATCCAAGCCCATTCAAGATGTCTATGGACAAGTGACCGCTCTCTTCAAGGGCGCGTCTGACCTCTTGGAGGACTTCAAACAGTTCCTCCCGGAGTCTGCAGCACAGGCAAAACTCGCAGCAGAAGCTCGACAGGCTGAGCAAGAGGCGGCTATGCTCAACAACGTGCGAGAACCAATGTACCCACAGGCGCATCAGCCATACCACACACCCAGGACCGAGCAACAGCCCCGCCTGCCTCCTGTCGGCAATTTCGCTCCTACCCCTACTAATAAGGACAACAAGCGGAAAAGAGGGGAAAGGCAGGGTACTGCGGCAAGCAATTCTGCGGTGGGCCTGCCTGGTATTGACTCAAGCATGAGGTCTACTGCTGGCTTTGGACAAAGCAGTAGTGTTAACAAAGTGAGCCTCAAGTGTTTCCTACGATATTCTTTCTGACCCTGTTCCGCGCCGTACGCGCACAGACCACTTCCGCTGCTACTTGGAGCTGGATTCACTTACATCTTCTTGCAACATCTTTCATCTTCACTTGCACCACAACGTTTACAAGACACACGCTCTCTTGAGCGACGGATACAGACATGGAGAGCAGCGATACTATCTACAGCACCGGCGCATTCGATGCAACAACGTTGTGGATTCAACGTGAGAGTTCGTATGCTAATGAAGTCTTCTTCCAGCGCTCGAAACAGAGTCATGTTGGAAAGCAGCCAGTGCAGCCCGATATTCCACCAGTGTCACCTACTCTTACACCAGCTCGACCTGAGCCACTACAGCCAACGTCAAAGAATGAGATCCCAGAGGAGCTCAGCTGGTTCGATCGGGTGAAGAAGCACATCGGAAACAAGAACATGATGAATGAGTTCCTCAAGCTCTGCAACTTGTACTCACAAGACTTGATTGATGTGGCGCTACTTTACCAGCGTGCCCAAAGTTACATCGGCGGCAATCCTGAGCTGATGACCTGGTTCAAGAACTTTCTGGGATACGATGGGAGAGACCGGATCATTGAGAACAGACCTAGGCCTGTGAATTCTAGAGTCGCTTTGAGCAATTGCCGCGGTCTAGGACCAAGCTATCGTTTGCTACCACAGAGGGTAAGTCCAACAAAGCTGAGAGTCATCTCACCATGGACACATTTCCATCAAAGACATCACAGCTGACCGGTTCTCTCGAATTTATAGGAGCGCATGAAGGTTTGCAGTGGTCGCGACGAGCTGTGTCACAGCGTCTTGAACGACCAATGGGCTTCGCATCCAACTTGGGCATCCGAAGATTCTGGTTTCATTGCTCATCGCAAAAACGTTCACGAAGAGGGACTTCATCGCATCGAGGAGGAACGTCACGACTACGACTCGAACATTGAGGCTTGTAACCGGACCATCCAATTGCTAGATCCCCTTGCCCAACAGCTGCTGAGGATGGACAAAAACAATCGGTCGAGCTTGACCTTCCCTCCAGACTTGGGAGGCCAAAGCCACAGCATCTACCAACGTGTAATCATGAAGATATACGGTCGTGAGCAAGGCAGACTAATCATCCAAAGCCTTCAAGACAACCCGAGTATGGTCGTACCAGTTCTTTTGAATCGCTTGAAGAGCCGACTGGACGACTGGAAGACAGCCCAAGTATGTGTCTTACCTTCGCTACTGCGAGCAATTCTTGGCTAACAAAAGTGCAGCGCGAATGGGAGAAGGTTTGGCGCGACCAGACTCAGAAGATGTTCTGGAAGAGCCTTGACCATCAGAGCATCAGTGTGAAAATGGCGGACAAGCGCCAATTCCAGACGAAGACTTTGCAAAGCGAGATCCACGTCAAGTACGAAGAGCAGAAGCGGCAGCGGCTAATACCGTTGGCCAACGTCCCGAAGTACCAACTTGCTCATGAGTTCAACGACATGGATGTGGTATACGATGCATCGCACCTCGTTCTTGCGTACGCCGAGACGAGCCATGCCACCGATTTCCCTCGTTTGACGATTTTTATAAAGGAGTTCATCCCCCTCTTCTTTGGTTTGGATCCGGAGAAGTTCCAACAGCGGATCACCAGCAAGTTTGGCGATGTGCTAGCGCGTGAGAATGCCGATGAAGGGATGCCCGACGTCGAGGATGTGTTCAATGCACGCACTCACAAAGCCAACGGCAAGAAGCCTGATCTTCTTCGTGGTGTGCTCGAACGTGGGCGCAATGGCAAACCTGTAACGAAGGACAAAGAAGACAGCGTAGCATCTGGCAGCAGAGGTAGCACACCTGACATCTCATCAGCAGTCGACGATGACATGCACAGTGGCGCCTACAGCCCGAGTGGCAACGACACCGAGCCGGAGACCACGGCGGTAGAGAGGTGGTTTGAGCACCCCGGCGGCGGCAACTTGTTCCAGGGCAGAAAGGTCGCTCCAAACGAACCATACAAGCGTGACAGCTTCAACCTCTATGGCAATCTCCCTATCTTCTGCTTCTTCCGCATGTTCGTCATACTCTACGAGAGGCTAGTAAACCTCAAGCGGTCGGAGAAGGAAGTCCACGAGACGGTACGTCGCGCCAAGGCGAACAAACCTGCAATCATCCTCGCCATCGTCGACAAGCTCCCGCAAGATTTCTTCGGAGATACCAGTCCAAATGCGAACTATTATCACCAGATCCTGTGTATGTTCGAAGAGTTCATCAAAGGGGAGAACGATATGAATCATATTGAAGAGACCTTGCGTCGCTACTACCTGCAGACTGGATGGCAACTGTACTCGTTTGACAAGATGCTTAGTGCACTCGTCCGCTTCGGCATTGCGGTGTTGGGTACTGACGGGAAGGACAAGACATGGGAGATCATGCAGCTCTTCAAGAGGGACCGCGCTCGTGCAGAGACAACGCACGAGGACGAGCTCAACTATCGCAAGCAAGTGGAAAAGTACGCGAAGGACGGTGACATCTACAAGATCACCTACGTAAGTTGCTCGTCGTCCCACTGTGTCAGCAGCGGGTTGCTGATTGGTGTACAGAACAAGCCCCAGTCAAAAGCCCACATCCAGATCTTCAAGAGGGGCGAGCCTACATTCGACAACGACGAGTTGACCGAGGAAGCCAGATGGGCCTACTACATCTCATCCTGGCAGATTGTCGATCCCACTGAAGGCGTTCCAACCCCGCACAAGTCCTTCTACAAGCGCAACATCCCCAAAGAAGCAAACGAGCTTGTCGACAAAGACAACGACGACACCGACCCCAACGCCCATTATGGCGAGGCCCGCCTCGACTCAGTCAAGAGCTCCGAGAACCTCGAGATGAAGATCTCGGTGCAGCAGTACAAGCTCCTCTTCACCCGCAAGACCGAAGAGTGGCTGTATCAGAGCCAACGAACGAGGTCTGGCGGCAGAGACGGTTTGTCGGAGGCCGAGACGGCGTCCGAGCAGGCGTCGGGCACGTTCCTGGAGAGCTACGTCATGAACACGCCGTCGATGAAGGATCTGAGCAAGGACGAGGTCGAGAGGATCAATGGCGACTACCGGAGCTTGCAGGACCAGGGCGTCCAGGATGACGCTGCTACTGCACAGGAAGACAAGGAGATGGTGGATGCTTGAACTAGGGACGACAGTGTGGTGACCACATGACTTACGGTATCAGCATGGACAGGCTTTATCTCTCTTTTTGGGTCTGCGAAGAGTGTCGAAAGAGAGGAGTTCGGATGCTCTTCTGTGATACCTTGGCTTATCGCCTCTTACGTCCGTCTAAGTCGAAATGGACTTTCTCTTAGCCTCAATCTAGGCTTTTGCTTGGCAAGATACTGTGAACACTCTTCAGTCATATACCTTGCTTCCATAGGAGTCTCTACTGCCATCAGTTGAACCATGTGCCACTTGTAGGAATGACTGATGTGATGACTGCACCACTGCTGGTCTTGACGGACATTGAGAAGTTGAACATCTATGGAAGAACGATCATCCGTTCACAACGAAGCTTTGGAGCGCAAGCTCTCGCAATTGTCGAAACACCAACAAGACTCGAAGAGCCTCACGACTATGTCCCTCCGAGTGCCATTGTGCCCGTTCACAACAGTGAACACGTCTCTGCTGCGTGTCTTCGTGGAACCGCTATGTCGGCAGAGGTAGGCGCTCACGCACACCTCAACTAGAACCCCCATCTCGCAAGCAACAGCTTATATAAAACGCAGTAGTCCAATCGCCCAAACCACACGCCTCCTTCCCCGTAGTCTCCGTCATGTCCGCACCCCTCCCTCAAGTACATATCCATCTCGAGCCTTCGCGAGCTCTCCCATCGTATGCAAGAAAGGCGGCAAAGCTACCCGCGCCCAATCCGCCGACGCCCCGTCCTCCTCCCCCTCCTCCTCCGCACCTCCCGCAGCAGACGATCCCTTCGATTTCTCCGTCCTGGAGGCCGATATCGTCAAAGTGCACGAGCGGCTGCAGCACGAGCTCAAGAAGCTGCGGTCGGGCGGCCGCTTCAATCCGGAGGTGCTGGAGGCGCTGAGGGTGCATCTGGTGAAAGGGGGAAAGGAGAGCGTTAGGTTGGGGGACGTGGCGCAGGTGATTCCGAAGGGGAGGGTTGTGCAGTTGATCGTTGGGGAGAAAGACGTACGTACTCATCGCGTCCCGCCCATCCGCGCGCCCTATCCCTGGTGAAGGTAGAGCAGTAAAGAGAAGCGCAGAGCACACGAGCTGACAGAACTCCCGGGCGGTTTCCAGCACATCAAGCCCATCACATCCGCCATCCTCTCCTCCACCCTCTCCCTGACACCCCAACCCGACCCCGCCAACCCCTCCCTCCTCAGCATCCCCATCCCCCCGCCGACCGCCGACTCCCGCCGCGCGGCGATCGCCGAAGCGCAAGACGCGGCCAAGGCGGCCACCGAGGCGATCCGCAATGCCCGCGGTACCCAGCAGAAGAAACTGAGGGCCATGCAGCTGGGCAAGAAGGCTCTGCCGGACGATCTGCGGAAGGCGGCGCCGCTGATGGAGAAGCTGGTCGAGAAGGGGACGAAGGAGGTTACGCGGATTTTGGACGCGGCGAAGAAAGTGCTGGAGGCTTAGCGGGGGAAGTGGTGGAAGTGGGCGGCATGGATGGGGGCGGAGAGTGTGTGCGAAGAGGGAGGGACGCCTGACATGCTAGAGCGTGCAGCTGTTTGCTCTCGCCGGCGGGATGTGTCGCCGTCAAGCCGACGAAGACTCTTGGGCGGTCCCTACCATACAGAGCGCGGTAGATCCTAAGGCAGGAAATCGGACGAGCAGCGAGCGAATGGTTTCCGAGCCCGACAATCCAGCTCCTCAAACCTGCGCACCCCCTAGTATTCTATTTGAGCAGAACACGTATGCACAAGCAAACATGTGCCGCAAAGGATGCAGTCGCAACGCTCCGTCAGCGAACCCCCGAAAGCCAAGACTCGGCTGTTCTCACTGATGCACGCACAGCATACTCTTGCTCCTGCCGTGGTCACCGACATCCCATCGGCAGATCTCGCTCTTGTTGCAGACGCTTGTTCAGCTTCCTGCCATCTCACTCGTTCGTTCACTCGGCAACCCACTCCTCCCTCCAAAAGTCGAGTATCCCTTCCACTTCGTCCGCATCCAGATACTCATACAATCGCTTCACGCCCTCGTTCTGGTCTCCTCGCGCGCCCTCACCTCTCCATCCCATCTGCCCGCCGTAGCCACCCGCTTCGCCCATCTCAACATCCGTTTCACTACTGTACGAATAGCGAGGGAATGTCCTCCCGTCAACCCCAGCAGCGTACCCATGACTGCTTTCCCCTAGAGCGCCAGCGGCGAACACAGGTGCAGCAGCCGCCGCCACCCTCCTCAAGTCTGCAAACAAATCCGTAACGACAAACACTGCCTGCCTCCCCAGCGGCGGCCTCGTCGTACACAGCGCGAGCAGCTCTTCCGCGCGCACCTTCGGCTCCGTCGGCATCGGCGTCTTTACCAATGACGAGCTGACGCCGTCGACGTAGCGTCGTAGCAGCGCTGGCAGTCCGACGAGCTGCGCGAGCGGGACGAGCGGAATGGTCGGGAGGTCGGGAGCGAAGAGGGCGGCGGCGAGGGCGGTGTAGGCGTGGATGCCGTCGGGGAGTGGGGGCGTGGTGGTGGTGGTGGTGGTGGTAGTGTGGGCGAGGAGGGATTTTGCGGAGACGAAGGCCGGGTTGGAAGGTGGTGGCGGCGCTGAGCCAGGGGCTAAGGTTGGGTATGAAGCCCTTGTTGGCGCCGGTGCAGGTGCTGAGGCTGCGTTGAGCAGGAACACGATGGCGATGTCGGTGCCGCCGGTCAGGGACGCGAAGTGCTGGATTCGCGTGAGGGTTGCGGGGAGGGTAGTCGGCGTGACGGTCGAGGGCGTGAGGAGGAGGAAAAGAAGGCGGCGTGGAGGGCTTGCTAAGGTGGGCGGTTGGGCGGCGCGAAGGGGAAGGGGGAAGGCGATGTCGTGGGTGGAGAGGGTTGTCTCTAGTGCGCGTTAGTCGAAGGTGGAGTGAGAACTCGGTAGACAAGAAGTGGGTGGAGGGGGGAAAAGGAGCGTACCTCGGAGAGCTAGACCGCATGGTGAGGATAGGGTGGAGAGGATGGCGGTGATGGAGGGACGGCGGCGGAGGGAGGCGCAGAACATACCGGGCTCTTGCGATGTGAGATACGAAGCCGCTGCGGTCTGGTGAAATGGGAGTACAAAGGATGCGGAGGATGCGACGTGGCAGGAGACGGGATGGCTGCTTATGAGCCGGCTCCAAGGTCACTGAGACCGTCTACTGGGCTTGGAGACATATTAGACTGCGCTCGCTAAGACGCTGCATAGCTCGATGAGCTCTCGTAACTGAGATACCAGGAGAATGAGAACAACAGACGAAGGTCGCAGTCAAGAGTGGCATGTCAAAGTTGCTGAAAACATCGTGTCACTAACTCATCAGCACGGTGTATTGGACATGCCTCCTGTGCTCTGATGCTACTGTTGCTCCTGGAGAAAGTGAACAATTATTGAGAGTTCCGTCACTGTCAAGGGTTGCGTTTGATGTGAGGATTTAGCTTCGAAGCAGTCTGTCTATGAACCGCGGAACTGAAGCATAGCTTATTGAGGGAAGTGTCCTTTGTGTCCTCTATTGGTCCTTCTCCTGTACATAGCTATGTACGGGCTTCCAACATGTCTACAAGCGCAATGCAATGCCCCTTTCGGGTCCTTCTTCGGTGAGTGTGGGTATAGAGCAGGGTAGATGAGAGTCATATTTACAAAGTGTAACGTGAGGAGTCGAGTGGTTTCTGAGAGGCATCTTTGGGAGCAATTCTAAGTAGCTCGGATTGGGTCTGGTGAAATGTACGGTACGGGAGAAATGTTTCATCGGATTCGCTGCGTGCAAGTCGTTCGAAGTGAGTCCGTTGGGCTGCTCCCTAAGCAGGTGCAGTCTCCGAGTGTTTCGGCACATGCTTCTTCTCTGGAGATTTGTGTAACGGAGCCTTCGACTTAGGTTTTGTGTCAGGTTTCCTCGCGGATGTTTCCGGCTGGTGCCCGAAATTCCCTTTCGCCTCTGAGCTCCTCGCCAAAGCCGCCTCTAATTTGGCCTCCTTTGCCTTCAATGACTCGAGTGCGGCCTCCAATTCAGATATTTTCGCTTCGTTCGATTCTATCCGGTCTGCGACGTCTTCTCTCCTTGAAGCTTCTTTTCGTCTCGTTCTCCAAGAGTCCCATATCAGCAGGCCTGCAGCCACTCCAAACACGAAGGTCTCGGCGATAAAGTTAGACCCTAGCTCAATGGCCTTCGATTCCGAAAGCGGCCGGATCTTCGGCTTGTAGGGCTTCTCCTTTTCTGATCCTTTCGAGGTATCTTTATCACCCTTGGCGGTATCCTCACCTTCTGCTTTCATCTGGGCTTCTGTCTTAACCGTGGGGATCTGCGGTCCGCTTAGCTGACGTCCAAGCCCATTGCTCCAACCTTGTCACGTACTTCTGCCTGCTTCTTCTTTGCGGCTGACTCGGCGGCCTCTCTAGCCGCTAGTCTTTCCTGTGCGGCAGCGTCATGGAGTATACCCAATCGCATGCGCATATCAATGCGATGCAGGGCTTGGGCGAAATTGACGCACCGCCGGCGGAAGGGCTCATGTTCGCGGGCGGTTCGCTTTATGTAGCTCTGCGTGAGATATTTAGCAACGGTTATAGAGCCGGTGGCACAAGACAGCCCGAGGTGTGTTCTTGGCGACCGCTTGACACTTACGACAAGCGCATGAAGCAACTCATGGCTGCTTCGCTTTTACTTACTCCTACGGGCTTGGCTATCGTCCTGATCACCAGGGAACCGAGTTTGAAGGTGAGAGACATGGCGGTGGGTGGAAGCGATCGGATTACAAGGGGTTCGAATGTTCGGCTCGCCTCTGTCGCTCTTCCATCTTCGAACAAGACCGCCAGTCTACAGTCAAGCAGGCCTCATTCTCGTGAAGTGTCGAAGGAAGCCCTGGGAGTAGTAAGCGGGTGGGTAGCCGTATGAGAAGGTTCAGAGTTCCCGCATAGCAACCCGTCGGCGCATCGGCAGGTCTGCCGACGCCATTGTTTACTTGCTCACTTGTAGTCTGTAGACCTCGAGTCACCAATTCAGACCGCGCAACCGCAACGACGCTCGATGTCTGTACACGCCGACCCTCCGCCAGCGCTGGTGCCAGAGCCAAATGGAGTCCAATATGCGACGGGTGATCAGCTTGGAAAGGGTGGATTTGCCATCTGCCATCGCGCAGAACGACTCGATGGCGATAGACCCACCGGACATGTCGTTGCGCTCAAGATTGTTAGGACAAAGATGGAGCCTGCCAAGTTGGCACAAAAGGTGAAGAGTTACTCTCTTGCCTGTTTGGATGTCATTGTGTAAGCTGATGGAATCAAAGTTCATCACGGAACTCCAAATTCACTCCAAGTTGCACCACTCGAACATAGTCGAGTTCTTCCGGGCCTTCTCCTTCGAAAGCAGCACTTATGTAGTCCTCGAACTATGTGACAACGGTTCGCTGGCAGACATGTTGAAGAAGAGAAAATATCTTACCATGCCCGAGATTAGACGATTCGTGATTCAGATCTGCGGAGCTGTCAAATATCTACATTATCGGAACATAGTCCACCGAGACTTGAAGACGGGCAATTTGTTCTTGGACAAGGACATGAACATCAAGGTCGGAGACTTCGGACTAGCAGCGCTGTTAGTAAGCCAGAACGACATGATGGGGAAGAGAAGGACTACGATGTGCGGAACACCAAACTATCTGGCCCCAGAGATCTTGGAAAAGGGCAAAGGACACAATGAAAAGGTGGACTTGTGGGCGATTGGTGTCATCTCGTAAGTCCCTATCTAAATCTCGAAAGCATCTCCCCGCTGACTGTGTGCTAATCCAGTTATACTCTCGCCGTCGGCAAAGCGCCCTTCCATGCCTCATCCAAGGAAGAGATCTACAAGAAGCTCAAGTCGCGCTGCTATACCTGGCCTGAGCTGAACTCAACCACTAATAACATCTCGTCTGATCTTCGCGACCTCGTCAGCTCCCTTCTCGTCCACGAGGAAGAGCGTCCTTCGCCCGATCAGATCGTCAGCCATCCGTTCTTCAAGATCGCTTTCGTACCAACACAGCTGAGCGCCGCGAGGGTGACCAGACCGCCGAAATGGCCACAGAATCAAGTGCCCTCGACTGAAGTTTTACAGCGGGGGTACTCGGACACCTGGTACGCAGTGTGTAAAGAGTCCGGTGTAGGAGAGTACGCGGCCGGAAAGTGCTTCCCGCTCAACGGCGGGAAAAGAATCAGGTCCATTGTGAAGGACATCGAGAAGGAAGTCGCCGCTGGACGCCAGCCTGTGATCCCGATACCGAACGGAACGGTGTACACACCCTTTCCCGAAAGCCAGAATTGGCCGGCCATCCACGCAGGCGCACTGTCCGAGATTGTGGAAGAGAAGGAGTTGAGCGCTGAAGGACGTTGTCTTCGCGAAATATCGCCGAATGGTAAAGCTCCGCTCAGGGTAGGAAAGGAGGAGCAGAAAGTCCCACCAACCCGTCACACGCATGTGTCGCTGCCAAAATCAAGCATGGATCCGCCGCCGCCGCCGCTTAAAAGGGAGCCTTCCCGGAGGAACCTGGAGACAAGGCTGTCAGGGGCGCCCACTCGAAGCCTTGCAGACGACGTCGCTACGGGTACCGTACGGCAGACGAAACTTGCTCCGCCAGAAGAGCCACGGACTGTGAAGCGCAGCACGACCGGTACAGTTCGGAGAGCGGCAGATCCAATGCTCGCTCGACGTCCACGCACGACCCGCAAAGCGCCGTCGTCTTCTTCCAGCTCGTCAGAGCGACTCACAGCACCTCCGGAGGCGAGTCCAGCTTCGCTCCCAGTCCAGCAAGACCGCATCCCGGAGCAGCGACCGCCCATACAAGCACCGATGGTCCGCCGGAGCCGCAAAGCCCCTCGACACGAAGTCATCGAGATCCTGTCCGACGCCGAAGACATCGAAGCACCACCACCACCTCGATCGCGGAAAGCGCCCACGAAAGCGTCCGGCCCTCCACCGTCAGCTCAACCAGTTCCCCTGCCTCACCCGTCAGCAGCGAACGACGACGTCGTCCCAGGCACCGACCCCTCGACCGTTCTCGCCCGCCTCGCCATCTTCCGCGACACCATCGCCTCCGCCCTCTTAGCCGCCGACAGCGCTCCCGCCGCCGCTCCCTCACGCTCTCGCCGCGCCGCCGCGACCACTGCAACAGCGCCCCCGCCGCCGCGCCTCCCCTTCGTCAGCAAATGGGTCGACTACTCGCGCAAGCACGGCGTCGGCTACGTTCTCGAAGACGGCACCGTCGGATGCGTCGTCAGCGCGCGTGCGCCACACCCTGTCATGCACGTCCTCGTGCGCGACGGCCAGCGCCATCTCAAGGACGCCCCGAGGGACCCTGCCGCGCTCGACCGCGTTCCGCTGCTGTTCTTTGAGGATCGCGGGAGAGGCGGGATTCAGCGCGTGGAGCTGGACGGGCCGGGCGAGGCGGAGAGGAGACGCATGCTCGGGACGCTGTGGGCCAAGTTTGGGAAGTACATGTGTGGGGCTTCGACGTCGACTTCGGTCGGGCCGTCTGGCGGGGGGGACGGTGGCAAGCTTGCGGCGGCCGATCGTGCTGCGGATGGGCTGGTGCGCTTCTACCAGCGTCTGGGCAACGTCGGCATCTGGGGTTTCGGGGACGGATCTTTGCAGGTAAGCCATGTCTCCCTGTCTTTCCCTCCACCCCCCCTTCCCCCTTCTTTTCTCCCAACCATCACTCAATCCGCTGCTGACACTCCCCAGTTCAACTTCCCGGACCACACGAAACTAGTCTTCAGCCCCACCGGCGCCTCCCTGGCCTTCACCGCGCTCTCCGCCGCCGCCTACGCGCACCTGACCCGCACCGGCGACCTGTCCTTCATCCAGCTACGCAGCCGCCGCGTGCTGGCTTTCCCCGTGCGCACATTGCTCGATGCCTCTGTCGGCCCGACTACTACAACCAACCCCTCTTGCTCGGCCACAACTATCAGCGCTGCGGACCTGGAGACGGTAGCGGCAAATCTGCTGCGCGAGAAACTCCAGTTTGTGGTACGGGTTGTGGAGGGATGGGTCGAGGGCGGTGGGCTGGGACGGGGGACGGACGGTGGGGATGGCAAGGGGGAGGGGGAGAGGATGAGTTGGACGGGACCGCAGGCGGAAGACGGGGGAAAGAAGATGGAGTGGGTTACTGTGGGGAGGTATGGGGGGATGAGGGACGGTAGTTTGATGGAGAGGGGTGGTGGGTGATGGTTGGTTGACTCTGTTGAAGCGGGTTAGTGCAGAGGACGGATGATGAGCATACGGAAGACATTAGTCGGACAGCCGCTGTGTGTGTCGACTAGGGGTTTGGGAGTTGTTGGAATTCTCTGGGCTTGGACAGCAGGCTTCTTGGCATCGAGATCCTCGGTTCTGATAGACTCCGTATACTACAAAACGTCTCCGGTGGTTGCGCTCAATTTCGGTTCGACTCATGGCTCAAAAACGCAGGGAGGCCAGCCAGCTGTCCGATTAGAGGGTTTCCATTCTGCATCCGCCGAGCTTCTGCGCGGTGCCGTCGTACGTCCCCGTTCTGCCCTGGTGCGAACGACACCATCGGCGCGGTGAAAGGTGAAGACAAACGATGAGAACGTCATCGAAGCAGATCGCCGAAGAAACAAGCAGGCAAATCGTGACCGAGGCAAAGAAGGAAAGGATACTGTAAATTTTGCCGTTTTGATCGGGACGCCTATGCCGGTTTTCGGCGGGTGTTAGGACGTCTCCGCAGTTTCGCGTGCCGCTTGTGCTGTTGAAGGCAGATGGAAGGCCAGCTGTCGGACTGACACGTAGCTTTGGCATGTCCCACCAGACGTTTGACTACTTGCTCCGGACGCGAATGGGGACGTGGGTTGGTAGAAATCCCCGACCCGCTTCGGACGCGTCTTGTAATACGGACCATCGGAGCTGCGGCGCGACGATGAGAAGTCATGTTCAAGCAGCGAATTCATGAGCCGAGCCGGGTGGTTTGCCATGGCAGAACTCTGTATTCTGGAAGATAGTCCTCAATCAATCATCTGATCGTAAAGCACAACGATTTCCACCTAGATTCGTTCGGTGATGCTGTCTTTGGGTGTTTTTCGGTTCCCAATCTCCGACTGTAATGGGTTCAGTTGCTAATGACAGCGTCACGGTTCCGACGGCCTTCTCTCATCAACATTCGGCTCCAATGGTGGTAGTGACAATGCGACAAGTGACGTTGTCGAGATCCTGATCACTGGAGAAGCTGAAGATGTCAGACCTGCGAACTAGCGCGCAGGAGGTTGTCTACATTTCTCAGGTATAGCAGGTATCTAAGACTCCCTGCTGATGTCGATACCAACAGTCACCGTAAAGAGGCAGATCGTAAGCTAGCCCCTCGGTATCAGCGAAAAGCATTCATCAACCACAACAACGGGATCCCGGAACAGCAAGACCTACAAGCAGAGACCCAGCCATAACAACCAAAATCTCCCATCCACCCGCCCACACCTTCCCACGTACCATAGCATTCTGCTGCCGCCAGCTGCGATAAGCGCCAAGCAGCGTCATCAGTATTGCGGCGGCCTCAAAGACGGCTGCGAGCGGCTTGCCGAGGACGAAGTAGCCGAATACTGGACTGGGGGACGGGGCGTGCTGGATGCGGAAGAGTTGGGCGACGGTGACGCCGATCATGGACAAGGTGAGGGAGGTACGGAGGTAAGCTAGGAATGTGCGTTCGTTTGCTGCGGGAAGCATCAGATGATGATGCACGAGGGCTACGGAGAGTATAACGAGCTAGATTCGGGGGCGACTTCTACATCTCAATATCGCAGCAAATTCTTTGGATCGCGGGGGGTGACAACACAACAGAAAATGGTGACTCTAAGCGTGATGTGTCTCTTTGTTCATGATAATGATGCGCTAGGGCTTAAAAGAGGTGTCTGGTCAGATGCAGAGAGACGAACGCTTTGCACCTCTCTGCTTGGCGGTCTGAAATGATACACATACCCAGATGGTCCCTGCAATCTGCATGTGGAACAGTGATGGAAATCTGCTGCGTCCAGAACTTGCGGACCCCGTTGTGCCATCTGGGCTTCTGCCTCGCGGGCAGGGACTGACGGTTGGATTCCCCGTATACACCGGTGGTACTCGGCACTTCTGCTGGGGACTTCAGATAGGTACGAAGCTCAGTGGCTTCTCGCTCATCTTCCTCGTTCTCCTCTGTCTCCGCGTGTCTGCCTTCAGATTGATGTGCTGATGGCGGAAGGGTTGGAGCTTGCGGCACGGTCGCAGTAGCTGGGACAGGATGGTTCATGGATGGCCAGTTCAAGCATCAGATGTAGCAGCCTGTCGGAGTCCTGGCAATCTCTCGTCTGTCCATAGCTTCTGTGATGTTGAAGTCGGAATCGAAGTCGATGTCGTCGGATCCGGCGTCAAATGCTCCGGGCTCTGTTGTGACGGAACTGTGGAAGGCCAGCGCCACCGACGAAACAAGCGACGCAGCTTCGGGAAACGCCATCACAGCCATCCGGTGGATATCACGAATCTGGAGGCGGCACGGCTCGAATAGACAAACGACAACGACAACCACGACCGCAACCAGACTGCCACACCATGCACCCCTCCGCACTCTCTCGTCCATAACAGTTCCCCTGCTTTGCAACTGTATCATCGCCTGCGACACCAACCCCGTTCAAAGGCCGTCAAAGATGGGCCTCTCCAAATCCAGCCGCATCATCATCCTGCTCGCCATTGACAGCGCCTTCTTCCTTCTGGAGCTGATCGTTGGTAACATCTCCCCCCCTCTGCCTGTGTACGCTGCCACTGACCCAGTCTCCAGGTTCTGCGGTTCACTCTCTTGCGCTCGTTGCAGACTCGTTTCACATGGTCAGCTGCCCCATGGCGATGCAGCAGCCTGCCAACTCGCTAACAACGTGTTTAGCTCAACGATGTCCTGTCGTTATGC
>NAJN01000209.1:0-30711 GCA_005059845.1 Cryomyces minteri
GACAAAGAACGACTTTCGAAGTTGTTTTCTACGTTTGGCAAGATTGAGAATGCTTTCATACTGAAGAAAGAGAAGAGAATGCGAGTGGGCGAGAAGCGGGAGAAGAAGATGGTAGCTACAGGCGTCATCGTGTACTCCTCAATTGTTAGCGCACATGCAGCCGTTGAGGACACGAAGAAGCAAAAGACATCCGAGTACCAAGTCTTCGAGTCAGTCTACTGGGCGTCTGACAAGGAGCCAGACTTCGGCCAGGCGGGGACTTCGAGATCGCCTCCTCCTGGCGACCAGTACCAACCTATTACCCCGGATCAAGCAACGAAGTTCAGTGTACGCGCTGCTTTGTCAGGCCAGGGTAGCGCACCTTCAACGCCGGTATCAGCTTTCAAGGCGAGAGCAAATGGAGACGGACTCAAGCGTGTGCCTTCCTTTGCTTCATTCACATCGGCAAATCGCAACACGCCGGCAAGCTCGCCATTCGGCAGAGATGTGGCACAAAGTCCTAGCCTTCAAGAGATCACTATGATGCGGCTACGGGAGAAGCAGAAGCTCGAGGATCAAATCCGCAAACAGGACGAGGAAGCAGCAGCAGCGGAGGCTGCATATTCTTGCAAGCGGCTGCTACTCTGAATTTTTACATATATCACCATGGACGCCAGTGGTCTGCTTTTATAGCGTTGGTGTTGGAGGTGTCTTGAGCGTTATATGTGTCAGCGGCAGCATCTCTTCTCTACTATACCCACTTATGTCTCGTCGAACCGAGATGAGACGAGTTTATCACGACCGTCTCGGCGTTACCATATACTATTGCACATCGACTAGAGAGCAAATGCACAACAAGTTCTAGAATGAGTGAACATCCGACCCAGCTCTCGCGTACACCTGCCACATACGGCCTGCCATATTTGGCAGCTCAGCGCCCACGACAATAGACATGGCTTACTTTTGACGACACATTGCGGGAGCCTGAAGGGCAATAGGTTACATGCTGCTCTTCTGGCGCCTGCCACCGTGAACCTTGGTTCGACACCTAGGAGATTAACTCTGAACACCACATTGAAGAATTGGCGAGCAAAGAAATGCTATACGGACACCATGACTACACAAATCACCCACATGAGAGAAGAGGACATCGACGGAGCAATTGACACGATCCAGCAAGCCTTTGCCGAAGACCCCTACAACAACTGGGTTTTCGACCGCTCGACGGCAAGAACACGTCCCCGAAATTTCCAACCCCAACCTCACTAACTCTCCCCCTAGTTTTCTACCATCCGCAACCGCGTATCCCTGGGCATTCGGTGCCGCTGGGGCCTCCAGCATGCCCTCTTCTACGTCGCCAAAGACGCCGCCTCCTCGACGCCGGACAAAGTCATCGGCACCGCGATGTGGCTGCCTCCCAGCCCGCCATCCGCCCCGCGCTCCTGGCCCCTCTACCTAGCCTCCTGGTCGCTCTGGCTGCAACAAGTCCGCATGAACCTGTACTACGGCCGCGGCGGGCTGAACACCAAGCGCTACTGGATCTGGAAAGCCGCGCAGCATGAAGCGCAGTCAGGGTTGTGGACTGATGAGCGGGGCTACTACTTTTGCAATATCGTGACTGTGCTGCCGGAGTGTCAGGGCAGGGGTATTGGAAGGGCGCTGTTTGAGGTGGTGATGCGCAGGGCGGACGAAGAGGGCGTGAACTGCTACCTGGAAAGCAGTAGGGCTGAGCCGAATATGCGCATCTATGAGCGCATGGGGTTCAAGCTCGCAAGGGAGATGCTGTGCGATGACGATGGAGACGCTATCAAACTGTTCTGCATGATGAGGGAGCCCAAGCGGAGGGAGAACAACATGCAGGCAGACGAGGCTAGAATATGAGGCAGTCCAGCTCCAGCGTTTGGGGGGTTCCAGCCAAACGCCATTCCGGCCGTGAGAGCACGTAGGGCGTTGTTCCCGCTGAGACACACACGTCGTGAGCTCGCCCGGCTTTATCAGCAGATTGCGAGCTCCGGTTGTAGGGACTACGGCGCGAGAGCAGAGGACGATTGGGCGGTAGAAGCACGAGATAGAAGGATGCGTCACAACTGAAGCCCGGCGCAGCAAGAGAACGCTACAGGGAATATGCAACTGTTAGTATTCGATCAACAGTCCACTAAATGTTCCCCACTTGAACGTATCTCCAGAAACAAGGAACACTGAACTGAGTCTGCTGCCGTTTAAAAAATACAAATGCCGACCTCCCGCTCTATAGCCTGTGCGCAGTCTATACGCTATGCAGCCGCGAAGCCTCTCCTATCACTCTAAGAAGCCGTCTTCTCAAGCCCAAACGCCTCGCTTGATATCGTATATCATGATGACGGGAATGATGCCTGATCACGATCAGAGTCCCTTCCCAAGCAGCTCTCTCCCGACCTCCCGCACCAGCGCGTCGCCTTCACCAAGTGCCTCTTTCCCTTTCACCGTACCCGCAGCATCCATAACCTTGCAAAGGTCTACCAGTTCGCCGTCTTTCGGCGCACAGTAGACCAGCAATCCGAGTGCTTGCGTAAGCGCCTTTACGGCGTCTTTGCTATCGTTCTCTAGCTCTAGCGCCTCCAGTATGGAAGCGGCGAGCTCAACTTGATCGCTCTCGACAAGCGCTTCCCGTTGCTCTTCCATACGGACGCGATGGTTCGCCCCAGCGAGGTTGATGGCCAGCGTCCCGGCTGCGACCCGAACATTAGAGTGCACCTCGTCGAGAAGAGACGACGTCACAAGCTGGACAAGAGACGAGCTCCAAGACCGTTGCTCAAACACAGTCCGAGACGCAAGCGGAGAAGAAAACAAGTTGCACGCCACGTGTAACGTCACCAGACGCAGGTTGTAGGGACAAGTCGAAATGTTGATGACGTGATGTAAGAGTGTAAGTATCGTCGCGTACTGCGACTCCTCTGCGTAGTAGCCGCTCACGCGCGGATCCACAAGCGCGACTCGCAGGAGGTCAAATGCTGCGAACAGGCACTCTTGAGGCAGTGTAGTCGTTGCTCTCTGCATGAAGTGGCCCAGAGCTGCCAAGTCTGGAAGCGGAGCTTCGTTCGCTCCCTCACTGTTGCGGAGTGCAATAAAACGTCGGATTGATGATACTGAAGGGTCGTTGCCGGCATCGCCTAGCTTGGTGATAAGCTTGTCGAGAGGTGGGACTTTGGTATAGATCACAGGGTTGACGCTACTACGCTGAATACTTGGGATCTTCAAGCTCGTGTGCGGGTGTGGCGGGAAAGCAGCCTGGATCAGCAACCGTACGTTGCCGCGCAGCTGGCTAGGATTTGCACCTGACCATTCGTCCTCCTTTTTACCCTTGAGAAAGGTCATGAAAGTCGGCGTGGCTCTGATGTTGTATCTTTGAGCGACATCGTGTGCGTTGTTTATGTCGACTTTGATCAGGACAGCCCGGTCACCAGCCTCTGCGGCCAGCTCGTCGTACGTCGGATAAGCAATCTTGCAGGGGGCGCATGTGGAACTTGTGAAGAAAATGACTGCGCAGGAATTGGAAGCGCTACGCAGCAATCTGTCCACTTCACTGGGGCTTGAAACATTGTGAACTTTGCCTTCTGGAGGATGAATGGCCGGCCTTGTTTTCGAGGCGCCGTTCGTCATGGTAGTGCTGCCATTCGATTTTGCCGTCGAAATCTTTGTGCTGCCAGAGGAAGGAACCGCTTGAGGTGGGACTGGTGCTTGAGTTATAGATCTCATAGCACTGTCGAGCTGTGGTTTTAACATCTGCCCAAACGGCGTATTGAGGACGGTTTGTGGAAGAGATGTGATATGCTCTGGTATATTTCGGCCGACTAGGAACATGACAAAGTCATTCGAGAAGTTGTTGCAGTTGTGCACAAACAGGTCGTAAGACTCAGCCGTGTAAACCTCTTTCAGCGATTCCAGATATTCCAAGATAACTTCCAGTGGTAGCTGGGTGGTTCCAAGGGGGATGATCTCCATTGGTGCTCCATGGTGAGTAGAGCCAGGGTAACACGTCTGCACACCGGCGCCGAAGAAGTACTCGATGCCTCCGAAAACCACAGCGGTATGGTATACGGCGTCTATCTGAATTCCCAGGAAAGACCTCGACATCTGTCGCGCCATCCCCTTCGAAAGGTCATACACGTAGAGTTGGACATCCATGCTG
Source organism: Cryomyces minteri (assembly GCA_005059845.1). Taxonomy (NCBI): domain Eukaryota; kingdom Fungi; phylum Ascomycota; class Dothideomycetes; genus Cryomyces; species Cryomyces minteri. The sequence continues at coordinate 4,148 of NAJN01000209.1, forward strand.
GTGTGCTTCAGTCTGCTTGCTGCAACACGAAGTCCACACCTTAAGAGTTGACTTGTTTGCAGCAGAGAAAGTCGTCCTCAAGTGTCCAAGGACTTTTACGGATCTGCTCTGGGAAGTGGCGCAACTCAAGTAGTGTTGTACCTGGAAGACCGAGGCGCAGGCGGCGACGACTACGTAGCCTTCGAGTCGGTTCCACTCGTATCTGTCTCTCTAGGTGCTCCTGCATTAGTAAGCCAGGCAAAACACATCAGGAACAACATGCTAGCTCAATGTAAGGACCTCAAAGAGTCATATGCCACTTCATAGACGCGGTATATATTCAACTCGATTCGGTTGTTGTTTACAACAGTACACAATGTTGTAGGTAGGGTCGAGGTATTACTTGGCGTACCTTAGCGAATGAGAAATTCGCACGAGGGAAAGACTGCTACATTTCCCTGACTGTTTAGGGTACGCGTTTTCATAATGTGATGCATACAACGATAATGTACCTTTAATCGCGATTTGAAGGTAGATCCACAACGGGGGCAATCTAAAAAGTAACTTGGGAATTTGTTTGAACCTAATGTGACTATATTCAATGCGCCGCACCGCAGCGCCAACTACGCGATGCAGACATGCCGCGTACATGCTCCAACCAAGACCCCCCACCCCCCGCCGCCCACGCTAACATGCACAGAAATGGCGGAACAGATGGTCTGCTTCAACGCTGTTTCAGCCGCGAGGCGGGGAGGAAGTCGTCTGGGATGTCATTCCAGTTGTCGTTGCTGGGCTGGCGGCGCTGCTGGGCGGAGGGGTCTTCGTCGCTGCTAGTGTCGTAGAGGTCTGCGTCGGCGTCGGGGTTGGAGCAGGCGTTGGCATTGGTGATGGATTTGCGGCGGTCTAGCGTTTGAAGTGAGAGCGCGGGCCCGTTGGACTGGGCCGTGCGGTACGGTGGGTTCCTGCCGTCGCTGTGGCTGTCATGCATCGCGGGTGTGCGGCTCCGCGAGATGGTCGGGCTGGGACTGTGAGATGGTGGACGATGCCGACCGGCAGTCGCTCCCCATCGCCCCTCCTGTGTCTGCCGCTCGCGCGCCACGTCGTCGCGTGCGGCCAGCCATTTCGGATTCGGATCCCACTGCCAGCCGTCGCCGGTCGTGTTGCAGATTGGCAGCCACCAATAAGCTCTGTTCTCGCCAAACACATGCCGGAGATTGCGCCGCCAGCCTAAATCGAAGGCGTTGGGCAGCTTCTCCGAGTCCTGCTCGTCGAGATAGTCCTGATATCGATCTCGCTCGCGCTCACGCTCCAACTCGTTGTACGTGCGGCGCAGCGAGTCCGCCGCGGGCGAAGACCGCTCCTCGCCTTCTTCGGGGCGCGTGACGCCAGGCAGCGCGTTGGCGTGGATTTCGCGGAGCTGCTGGCTGTAGTTGGGCGTTCCTTGGCCTACGTAGTTCCGGTCTTTAAGCTGGTCGCGCATCGACTGGTGAATGGGCGATAGGTAGCGTGTCTTCTCTAGGTTTTCGATCGTAGTCTGCCCTCTGCAAGCGAGCCAGATGTGCCAGCCCGTGAAGCCTGTCAGGACCAGTCCTATGATCCCGGCCAGCACGGCCAGGAGAATGTAGTTGACGGGCATCATGGTCTCTTGAAATTGCCCGTCACTAACGATCTCCGTCCACACCCACGTGAAAGAGACGGCGAAGCAGAGCCAGCAGAAGAGGCAGGTGTACATCAGAAATAGCAGGAACGGCTTGTAGTTCCTAAGTCCAACGCAAGTCGCGAGCCACGGGCAGTGGTGGTCCATCTTCAAGACGCATCGCCGGCACGTCGAGCAGTGGTGCGCACGATCCGGCTTCTGCATCTGACATTTCTTGCAATAGCGGATCTCGCCGGTCGACTTGACCGTAAAAGAGGTGTAGGCATGTTGTTCGTCGATTGGTAGTGAACTGTAACCTGTTTTCGAATTCAGTGGCGAGCCGGGATCGGTGAAGACTGCTGTCGTGTAGGACCAGTTGAGAAGGATGTAAAGGAGTATGCCCAGAGCAGAAGAGGTGTAGCCTGACGTCGCTTCCTAATCAGCAAATGCTCCTTGCCCGAAAGTCGCCATTCCACACTCCACTATTCCATGCTTACCGGTCCAAGCGCTCTTGACTGGGAGGAGTCCTATGCCAGCTTCAACCCACACGGCCCAACTCGTAAGACCATAGACAAAGGCGAGCGGAAAGTATGTCAAGACGGTGCAGCAGTAGCGTTCGCATTTTCGCAGGTAGCCTCCTCGTCGTCGGGAAGGAGATCTGGAAGGTGAAGGCGAGGCGAGTGTCGCCATGTACGAAGCATGGATTCCTATCACAAAGAGGTTGTTTCGCAAGGTCTTGGTTGCGTTACAATTGTTCTTTCTCCCTTAGAGCAATCCGCAGTGATCCGGCTCGATGCATGTGTGAGGCTGTGCGGGGGGAATGTGCTCCAGCGCATCTGCTACGAACACACGATAGAAAGTCGCAAGGTCCAGATATGGCTCGAGCGTGGTTGTCTGCAAGCCCACGGACCTCGAGGAATCGAAGTGTTTCGTCAACTCCTACGTTGCCCAGAGCGCGATTACGAGGCTTGTGGCGCAGCTGTGGCGTACGGGATTCAACTCGCCCGTCAGGACAGACTCGATCAACTCAGTATCCTGTACACGATTGCTGGCTGCGTGTTCACATCAGTATATTGCGGCTGCATAGACGAATATCTACTGGCCAATTGTCGTATTGTAAAACTTACATACGTATCTAACGGCAGAAGGGTGCTCGATTCACATAGGAGATTGACTCCAGTTCTCCTCTACCCAACTTACAAGCAGCTACTCGTCAAGTGAGGTACAGCCAGGTAGCTCGGATCATTCACATCGAGCTCAAGACTGTGTAAAATCGAGAAGATAAGCCGTCGCACGAGGGAACACCGCAGCAAGGCATCGGTACCTGTCGATCAAGGACTCGCCGAGCAGTTTGAGAAGCACCTTACTCTGTACAAGCGAATCGCAATCGGTGCCTTGCCTTAGTGCTCTGTCTATTGCGACAATACGGACGTTAAAGCACGACGGTATTCGTAGGATGGCGGTAGTGCTGTGTGTAAGGCTGCGCCTTGCAAGGCTGTGCTGACTCGACTCGACTCGACTCGACTCGACGTGAGCTGAGATGGAAGCGAGTGCAGCCGCCATCACATGTCGGCCGTCTCGTTGTCCACAGGCCTCTGCTTTCGCCATTCTTCAACTCTCGTGCGGCACAAAGTGTCTGGCTTGTCGACAAAAGGAGGCATCTGTGCGCACAAAGACGATCACGTTCCTGCAAGATCGCAAGTCCTGCAAGAGAAGCAGTTCGAATGTTGTGGGACACTCGGCTGGGTCCGAAGCTATCCGATTCCCAAAGCGGAACTACGTAAGGAAAGCTGAGCTGAGCGACTCAGCCTCGTTGCCAGGTGATGTGATTGTAAGGCATGTCGCCGGCTGGCGGGGTAAGTACATAAATGTCGATCTCAGCTACTACGACCTCTCTTCCTTCTCATCCTCATTTCCAATCCCAAAGCCCTCAGGCATCCCATTCGGAACTGCATTACGAGTAGCACCAAATCGTCATCCGACACCAATACTCGACGAGCCCATATCCTCACCCAAACCCTCCGGACTCAATTTGCCAACATGTCTGGTCCCTACGATCAATACCCTCCCCAGAATTACGGTTCTCCAGCTCCAGGATACCCGCCTCAAAATTATGGATCGCCTGCTCCAGGTTATCCTCCCCAAGGACAGTATGACCAAAACGCGTATCCGCCACAGCAAGGACAATACCCTCCACAACAAGGTCATTCGCCGTACCCCCAACAGCAGGGCTACGCACCTCCGCCGGCGCCCACATATGGACAGCAACAAGGTGCATATGGGCCGCCAGCAGAGGGTGGCTTCCAACACAGGCAGCAGACTTACGGTGGTCATGACCAGGGTCAATAGTGTGTCAAATTCTCCGTCTTATCGCTGTATCGTACATACTAACACATACTCAGCGGTCACCAGCAACAAGGTGCCTACCCATCGCAAGGTCAACAGCAAGGCGGCTACGGCCAACAGCAGCCCGGCTACGACCCCAACAACCCATACGCGCAGGCCCAACCCCAGTATGGTGCCACAGATCCTGCTGTAGGCGCAGACGGCGAGCGAGGACTCGGCGGCGCACTGGCAGGTGGGTTCGCCGGCCATTATGCTGGTGGGAAGGCTGGACACGGCTTGATTGGAACGTTAGCTGGTGCTTTCTTAGGCAGCAAGTTGGAGGACAATTACAAAAACAAGAAGCACGGCAGCCAAGGTGGGAGCCATGGCGGCAGCTCGTATGGTGGTGGGAAGTGGTAGTATATTACTCACGATGGAGTGAGTACTCACGAAAACTGCTCCGCCTGTTCAATGGGTCACTGGGAAAGGGAGTCAGCGGAACAGACTCCACTTAGGTATCACGGCGTTACGGTCCTGAAGCACGAACATATCAATCGTAGTTCGAAGTACCTGAGTAGCTATTGCGATCAGAGAAGATCATATGTTTCGGACCGAGTAAGAACCTGTGCCCGACACCAGCGTTCACTTCATTTCAGAAAGCTGCCAATCACCGAGCTGGTAATCTAGGCCCTCTCTCGGGATAGCCAGAACCCCCAGAATCGCCTGTGTTCTCGAAGTAGACGCATCGTCCTCTCAGTGCTATTGAACACATTTGCTGAATCTGACGCCTTGAACGTTCAAGATTATCTGCATTTACCTGGTGGATGTTTGCTTCTGGTGACCAAGTTATACCTCCAACTCGTGCCTGTCAACTGCCCACGTCGACAGTGAACGCGAGAGGTTAGAGCGATCGCTCTCAGCCAAGCCCATCACTCAGCACCAAGAACGAAGCGTAACGAGCCGAGTGTGGCTGAGCACTGTAGCGTGCAGCTTCGAGGTTCGTGTCGCGACCATCTGTCAATCTCACGGCCATTGACCGACCTTACGTGAACGACTCAAGTCTTCTCTTCCAACCTTCCACTACTCCCTTCTCTTCCTACATCTCACCCACCCTATCTTGCCCAACCACCGAGACGACTCGAAACCATGGGTGTAAGTCTCACTCCCAATGAACACATCCTCCTGTGTCACTCCCTGGACCCCTCTGCACAGCTACCCCGCCAAGGGCCGTCCGCTGCTTGCTGGCCTCACGATGATGCCTTGCTGACAAGAACCGGATAGCTCGCATCGAAACTCGCGGCGACGCAAGGAGGAGCAGCTCCCAGCGGCTACGGAGGAGCCCCAGGAGGAGCACCTGGAGGCTACGGAGGAGGTTATCCTCCCCAGCAGCAGCCAGGACAGCAGCAGAAGGCTGGTGCATACGTAAGTAGGGCGACGACGCCTAGAACTCCCAGCCATTGTTGATGTTGTTTAGCCCGGCCAAACTCAGTACCAAGCCTACCCTGGAGGCGTGTCCGCTCCACCGCCTCAGCCTGGCTACCCTGTAAGTGACATTCTCGTGATGCCTTCTCCTCCGCATCTCTTTGCAGCACCCCCCGCCAGCCAACCCCAACACCACCCACTTCGACGTGAACACATCGAACACTCCCCATCACTGCCACATCGACACTCTCGGACGTCTCAAACACAACTGTTGCTCAGATGCCGCTGCGACCTTATCAGGCATACCCGGGAGGCCAGGCACCGAATCCGAATCAATCGTCGTATGGCGCTCCGTCCCCTCAACCACCCTACGGTTCATCTCCATTCCAGTCGCAGCCTCCACCTCAGCCCGGCTACCCGCCAGCCTCGCTACAACCTGCATACGGTCAGCCTGAGTACGGACAGCAACCGCAACCGGGCCAGTCACCGTATGGACATCAACAACCTTACGGCCAAGCACCTCAAGCACAATACAGCAGACCACCGCCTCCTCCTCCGCAGGAGCAGCCGGGGAGATTTCCGGTCCAGCAACCTTATGGCGCTCCCTACGGAACCCAGGCACCACCATATTCGCCAGCGCCAGGAGCTGCGCCTGGCTATGTTAGATTTCTCATTTGACTGCGGGCAGACTGTGAACGGACAACTGCTGATATTTCTCTCTCACCAGGGACAGCAAGGTCAGCCAGGTCAATATCCACCTCAACAACAGGGTGGATATCCCCCTGTGCAACCCCAAGGTCAGCCCTATGGGCGGCAGGCCGGAGCGCCTTATCAACCCAGCCCTAACGAATTGGCAGCCTACAAACAGTCGCTTCAGAAGATAATTCAGGAGAAGAACATTGGGAACTTCTTTCCGCCCAACACGCCTCAGCTTGACCAGATCGCCCAGATCGCGTCGCACAAGGTTGATCAGCTATGTGCCGCGTGGCGCATTCAGAAGGAGATTGGCAATGACATTGTTACTCTTGCGCTGTTCGACATTATCCTTTACATCGGTAGCTCTCTGTCCACTGCGAGCGCGCGGAGAACACACTAACAGCTCGTAGACGACAGTGGTTCTATGCAGTTTGAGGAGAATGGTGAGCGCATCAAGGATCTCAAGCTCATCCTCCAGCGTGTCGCCTACGCTGCTGCGCTATTTGATGACGACGGTATTAGCATCCGCTTCATGAACACGGTCCTTCCCGAGCACATGTGCAACAACGTGAGGAGCGAGCAGCAGATCGAGCAGATTGTGGCGAATGTCCAGTTCAAGGGCTTGACGCCGATGGGCACAGAGCTCAGGAAGAAGGTCATCGACGGCATCGTTCTTGACAATGCGCGTCGTGGCACTCTGAGGAAGCCTATTCTAGTCATTACAATCACCGACGGGCAGCCGGCAGGTGAACCTCAGAACGCCGTCTTCGACACCGTGCGATACGCGAGTCAGGAGCTGAGTCGGATGCCGCAATATGGTCCCGGTGCTATCTCCTTCCAGTTCGCTCAAGTCGGCAACGACGAAAAGGCGCGTGAGTTCCTGGGGAAGCTGGACTCGGACCCTACTATAGGTCACTTAGTCGACTGCACATCAAGTAAGCGCATGAACAACTGTTCAGTCACAGGACCTGCCGCCGCTGACATTTGCAGACTTCGAGGTCGAATCGGCGGAGATGGCTAGAGCCAATCCTCCGGTCGATCTAACTCCAGATCTCTGGGTATGTGCCGCCAATCCCGCTCCGCTTCCCGCACCTGCAGCTAACCTTCGATAGATGATCAAGCTCCTCCTCGGCGCAGTCGACTCCTCCTACGACACCAAAGACGAGACAGGTTCTCGCCCACCCGGCGGCCAGCAATACGGCGCACCTCAAGGTGCCTACGGCGCTCCACCACCCGGTCAATACGGCCAGCCCCAGCAAGGCCAGGGTCAGTATGGCGCCCCCCAAGGTTACGGCCAGCAACCACCGCCTCAGGGCCAGTACGGTGCGCCCCAAGGCTACGGCCAACAGCCTGGTTACGGCAGCGCTCCTCCGCCAGGTGGACAGGGAGGCTACGGTCGCCCGCCGCCGCCGCAGCCGCCGTACGGTGGACAGGGGCAGGGCGGATATCCTCCGCAGGGCGGTCAGGGCGGGTACGGCGCTCCGCCACCGCCGCCGAGGTACTAGATGTTGTCGAACTTGCAACGTCGACGGAAAGTAGGATTAGGTTCTGGGCGTGGGGACGGGGAGGGGCGGCCCAGTGGATTTCTTGAGCAGGGCGATGGGCTAGGGGAAGAAGCCGAGTAGGGGTTTCCCCAATATTCCGATCCTCCTGGCGCGGGAGATGGCGAGAAGCGACATGACGAACAAAAGGGCGCAACTACTGCGAAAGTGCTTGAAGCGTGTCCCTTTCCGAACTTTTGCGGTGTCTCTGCCTCCCCCTTCGAGATTGGAAGCTGAGTTACGTGACGGGGTGACGGGGTGACGTTGGAAGAAACAATAGTAAGACGTGAACAATGACCCACACCGCCGGCATTCCTCGCTTCGTATTGTTTGGCTGCCCTCTGTGCACCGTTCCGCTCTCTCCACACCGGAATCGTACCAAGCCCCCACTACATTCACCGCCGCCCAAAGCACACTGGCAGAGGTTCGTCCACATCACATTACATCACATCACATCATATAGCCAGCACGCCTTGGACTGACCACATGGACCAATTCCAAATAAAGAAGAAGCAAAATCCATGTTCGGTTCCATGTTCGATTTCATCTCCGCCAGGGCTATCTGTGTACGTACGTAGCGCACATATCCCACCCCGACGCGACGCGACCCGTTCGCACTGTAGCAATAGGAGAGAAGAGCACAGGCCCGTCTCCTCGGTCGAGGAAGACAGGACGCGCGAGCTGCGCCGCCCACGGCGGGTCCAGTAGTGCGAGTGGCGGTGTGGCGCGGTGTGTGGTGGGAAAAGAGGGTGTATGAGCAAGAATCGAAAACGCGGCGCCAGAAACGCCGGCGCGCAGGGGGTTGTGAGGAACAAGTCGTCGTCCGTCCACCAGCTGACCATCATGCGCTCTTTCCTCGTACTGGCCAAGGACGCGTAGGAGGCAGAGCTGGAGCACGCCTACATGACGTCGCACCCGTAGACGTTTTGGCCGCGCTGGAGGGTGCAGCCGTAGACGTTCTGGCCGCGCTGGAGCGTGCAACCGTAGACGTTCTGGCCGCGTTGAAGGGTACACCCGTAGACGTTCTGGCCGCGCTGGAGGGTGCAGCCGTATACGTTCTGGCCGCGCTTGAGGCGGGGGGAGGCGAGGGTGGTTGGAGCCATTTCGGTCGGTTTGGTGGGGGTTGGGAGGTGGTTGATTGGTTGGTGCGCGAGTTGCTTGGGAGCCTGGAGTGGTGTTAGCTGCGCGCTTTGTGAGTTTATGAGTCGGGATGCAAGGCGAGCGGGTAGGTGGGTAGGGGCATGAGTGGATGGGTGGATAGATAGGGAGGGCTTACTGTGTGATCGTGTGTGTGATGAACGAGAGTGATGAAGATTCAACGAGTATCCAACGCCCTCCTCGGACCTATTTATGCTCTGCCGTCAAACAAGGCGACGTTACTCGCATGCAATATGCTAGCACGGTTTCGTTAGTTTCCGGACTGGATACAAAGACTTAGAGGTTGTGGAGATTAGCGCAGGACGGCAGGAGCGAGGGTACTGGCGTAGATGGCGGCATCGTCGTATTGTTGTGCCGGGGGGGCCGGGGCTTCGTATTGTAGTTGAGTACAAAGAGACTCCGGCATGGAGGTTTGCGAGGACGCCCACGAGGTTTTGTGGCTGTCCGGATGGGGTCAAGAGTAAAGAAAGCGCAGGGTTGGATTGGGAGGTCGTTGTCTTTGGGACTTTGAGAAGGTGAGGTGGTGGAAGGGTTTGGTGGTTTGGGTGAGGTAGCGTTTCAGCCGGATAGTGTGCGGAGCGCGCCTCAGCCGATGAGACGTTCCTGTCAGAGCCATCACCAATGGCGATCGTCAAAGTGCCTTCGAAAATGGAGGCTGTGTTTCACTTTGCGCCTCGTAGATAATGGCTTGACAAGTTGTGTCTCTCGAGCACATTGGGAGAACTGTGAATTCGAGTTGAAGAATCCAGTCATTCGGATAAGACGATACAACGAATGTGTGGAATGACTGAAAGGCTGCCGGAACTACCATATGAGCGTCGCATGGAATGCTTGGCAATTCGAAAAATAGATGGTAACACGCGTTGGTTGTGTTGTAGTGTCTTCGCTAGCCCTTCTACAACAGGTTGGACCAGGTATGTATTCGACGAGATATGCTCTGGTAGCAGCGGAGACTGGAACGAGGAAGGAGATGACATTCTGCCCTTGACTCGATCAGCTCTTCACCGAGGAGGCGAATGAATATGTGATGTGAAAAGCGGACATATGCGTAAAGCTAAGAATCGGACACCGCAATCCGGAGCGTCGGGAACAACCATGTTTTCTCTCTCTACAAGCAAGTCATGACGGCTGGAACGTCTCTCCCGGACGTTTGTTTGACTGCGGTCCTGAAGTCGTACAATGCAGCCCAACGCCGTGGACAGCGATGCGCACAAAGTCTGCAGACTTGCTGTGCGGAAGCTGATTTGATACTGGCCGATGACTGATTGTGTTCAAGCATCTCAGCTCTCTCTTGTCAAAGAGCATAGAGCCAGTTTCGGCTCAATCTCAGAGCAGTGCTCTGGCCTTTTGGTGACCGCTCACGAGCAAAGTCGTCAAGACGCTGGAGCGGTCCTATTCTTTTTGATCAACTGACGGTAAAATCCCTCAATGCAAGCCTCTTCTCGTGCGTTCTCACATTGAATGCCGTCAGGGCGACTGGATGAACTCCTCTTTTCGTGACAAAATGACAAAGGTCCCGTGGATTTCAGAGAACCTCGTCCAGGTCATCCGCAGCTGATGGCAGCGGTTCTTCGGCGGTTTTTACTTCCCTTTCAGCCCCGAGAACCACAGGCGTGGCCTGGTCGACGATCACGGCCTCCTCAGAAACATCCTCCCACCCTGCGTCTTCTTCCATGGCATCCTCATGCTTCCTGTCAGCTAGTTTCGAAGGCTTTGCAGGTTGAACTTCTCCGGTGATCTTGCCGTTCAAGTCTTCCCACGCTACCTATTGCACCTAGTCAGATCGAACAACCCACCAGCACCAGTCCTCAACGTACACTTCGCTCTTTAACAACTTTTCCCTTGATAGCGCTCTTCGCAATCTTCTTCTCCGTCTTGTCTATGACTATATCTGCTCGTTCTAGACCCTTCTGATGGCGGAGCCGCTGCTGCCTGCTCATCGGCTTCTGCTTCTTTCGCTTGCTAACACCTGCGTTCTGCGCTCCCAGTACAGCTGGTCGAGCAGCTGCATCATCGACAGGAGGTTTGACGGAGGTTATTGACTTGTCCAGGTTCAGCGATGGTGATTCTGCTCTTCTGGAGGCACGGGAGTTGGCACTCGCCGCTGACATGGTGTTAGCATTCGACCAGGCCGACCCATGTTAATACTGACGCTTCTTCTTCAGCTTGGCCGTCTTTGCCATGATGGGTACTTTGGTATGTTGTGCACGCTTTCGTGATTGCGAAATGCCATGAAGTGCGAGCGCCAAGATTTCGGCTTCCACCGATTGCCGACATTCTGCCGCAAGGTCAATAACTGTAAATAACTGTAATGTACAACCGAAGGCAGAAACATGTGCGTAGCACCACGAGCACTATTCCGACCACCTGCAAAGCACATGGGCTCGACGTGCCATGACCGTCTCAGTGTTGTGTCACAGAAGCTTCGCCTGTCATCTCCCCCACCCTTGGATTCGCCTCAGCCTGCCTGTCTAATCACCCGGACCGCATCACACCTTGCACGATGAGCACTCTCGACCAACTATACGACTTTCTCAAGCTACGCGAACACGACTCTATTACTTCTCTGCTCTCCCCTGGCTCTGCACTGGCGGGCTTGGCTATCTCTGTGTGCTTTGTATACCAGGCTTTGACGTATTTCGATCTACCACTCCTCACGGTCCCTGAGCTCTTATGGAACTCTTTCGTCTACATCATGCCTGCACGGCTGGTTTCCGCCTTGGGATTTCCATCTTCGGCGCAGAACGGTGAAAACGATGACAGTGAAGGACAGGGGAGACATGCGAAGACCTTTGCTGCTAAGGGTGAGGTGCTGAGAAAATACTTTGGGCTAGAAAAAGGCGGTCTGTTGAAGAGCATACAGGGTGACCGGTCCCTGCGGACCCTAGGTTCGCTCTCCAATGGAACCAAGGCAGATGCTCCACCCGGCTTAGGCAACTGGGACAATTCATGTTATCAGAACAGCGTAATCCAAGGCCTGGCGTCGCTGCGTTACCTTCCCAACTTTTTGTCCGAGATTGCCTCGAACATCCGCGGACCCCTTGAAGATATAACCTCTGGGGCATTGAGTGAGACCATGAAGAAGCTCACGGATCCCACTAATAACGGCGAAAGACTCTGGACGCCCTCAAAGCTTAAGGCGATGAGTAGCTGGCAGCAGCAGGACGCGCAAGAGTACTTCTCGAAGATAATAGAAAACATTGAGAAAGAGTATTCGCGAGCATGGACAAAGATCGCCACACGATGTGGGCTGGAGATACACCCATCGTCAGGAGGAACGGGTGGTGGCGGGACATATTCTCGCAACAGTACTAAGCCGGTTTTCGATCTCACAGAGAGCTGTGTAATGCAAGGTGAAGAGCGTGAGACGCACATTCCACGACCAGCAACCAACCCGCTTGAAGGTCTTCTTGCGCAGCGTGTCGGATGTATGCGATGTGGCTTCACCGAAGGCTTGTCTATGATTCCTTTCAACTGTCTCACAGTGCCGCTGGGCAGGGATCACGCATACGACCTCCACGATTGTTTTCACGAATACACGAAGCTGGAGTTGATCGAAGGCGTCGAATGCGCTAAGTGCACTCTCCTGCGAACGGAGCAGCAGCTTGACCGGCTGCTGACCAATTCAGCCGCCTTCCCTGATAATGGAGGGCAAGTTGCAGCATCTCTACCTGAGTCGGTTCGGAGTACTGTTGCCTCTCGCCTTCCAACTGTGAGACGTGCGTTGGATGAGGAGGATTTCTCAGACAGCACCCTGGCCAAGAAATGTCAGATCCCAAAGAACGGTCGGGTGTCTGGTACAAAGTCAAGGCAAGCAGTCATCGCAAGGGCGCCTCAATCCCTCGTTGTGCACGTCAACCGAAGTCTGTTTGATGAATACACTGGAGCACAAAAGAAGAACTACGCCGAAGTCAATTTCGAACAGGATTTGGACCTGAGCTATTGGTGTTTGGGACCATCCGACGACGGTCCTGATGCCACAGAGGAGTGGGTTATGGATCCTGCCCGTTCCATGCTACGCGACAAAGACCAACCTGCGGCAAGGCTTCTCGAATGTCAGTATGAGCTTCGAGCCGCTATTACGCACTACGGGCGACACGAGAATGGCCACTACATCTGCTACAGAAGACATCCACAAGCAGTTCAGGCTCACGAATCGAGCACCGACATGTCCAACAATCACGAGTCGCCAACAGGGCACGACACTGACCGTGACATCGAGCAGTGGTGGCGTCTCAGCGACGAGGACGTGTCGGCTGTTAGCGAAGAGGACGTTCTACAACAATGTGGCGCTTTTATGCTGTTCTACGAGCGAAAGCCGGTGTTGACACACCCTCCACCAGTTGAGACTACACTTACGGTTTCAGCGGCCATCCAGGACATCTCGAAGAGCTCAATCCTTGAGACCGAGTTATTGGATACCTCAGAAGTCATGGACACGACACAGCATACTTCCAGTCATGATGTCGACGAGTCACTTGTCAGCTCGAATGCCTTCGTAGGAAATGTGCCGGAAGGTCTTGATATCGAGCCGTCGGAACTTCGTGCGGCACACAGCCATACTTCGCCGTCAGCAACTTCCACAAAGGACGGTGACTCCGCTGTACTCACTCCATCCGACGCAGAGTCAGATGCCGACGACGTGTACCATGTCCAGGATTACGACAAGGATACAACACCAGTGATTCGAGTTCCCAGTGTACCCGTCATGCGTACGGCTGGTCTTGCTGGAAGCGTACACGCCGACGAGCGTGCATCGTCTCCGTTTCATAGGGTTGCCATTACATGAGAAGGGGTTCTTTTCAACCCGGACTGTCTCGTAGTGCTGCGGAGAACATACTTACTGGCTGCATGTCGGGGCGTTGCGTTTATCGAGCGTTAGCATTGGCGTTGTGAGTGAGCATCCTTGCACGATGCATAGAAGTCGGGTGGTCCAGAGTTTTGAGCAGGCGTCTTTTGAGGAACGGGCAGGGCTTCGCGGTCAGAACAGGGAGGGGCGTTGGCGGTGTTTCGCAGATGGGAGCAGAGCGGGGAGTTCCACGGCGTTCACTGTTCTCGTGAGCGCCTTGTGCATCGCCATTGTGTTTGACGGGTGCCAGCTACACAGCATGCAGATAAAGCCACACCGAGGACTACAGGTTCTACAACGACTGCAACTCTCGGGTCGTGGCAGTCGAGGCACGTTGGCGGTGACAACGGTAGCCAGTGACAGAAGCAGTGTGGGTTCTAGTCGCCCATCACCGCTGCTCTCTACTGCTGGCTGTCGCTCAAGGCACATGAACACAACTGCCATTCAACAACAGACCCCTCTTCGAAGAAGACAGGTGAGACACCCCGAGGAACCGAGGTGCGCGGTACCTGTGTTTTCGCGGGGTCCTCCGCTAAACCCAAGGTATTCGAATTCCCAATGGGACATTCCGCGGCTCCCTCGATGGCCTGCAGCTTGGGACCTGGTACCTTACCTTACCTTACCTTGGCCGGCTGGTTGCAGTCTGCGTGATCCGACGAAAACTCCCTGAGCTATGAATAGCACACGCCCTCTCTCTCTCTCTCTCTCTCTCTCTCTCTGTCTCTCTGTCTCTCTGTCTCTCTCTCGTCCTTCCCCCTCTTTTCTCTTCCGCACGGGCAGTGTAGAGTAGCACGGTGGACTGAAAGCCTCCCCAGACTCTCGTGCCACAGCAGCTGCTGTGCGAAGGGCAGCGGACCTAGGTCATGTGCTGTGCAGCCCACGGGCCCAAGTGTTGTAGTGCACTGCAGGGCGAGGGACTGCTCGTCGAAGAAGGGGCGGTGTTCCCTTCCACGTTGTGCTTTTCGCTGTTGAGCGTTAATGTCGTACATAGCCGACGGCGCCTCGTCAGCTGCCCAACGGGCGACGCTCGCTGCTGTTGCGAGTGCAAGGCGCGGAAGGTCGAGAAACGGTCCGAAGACCTGGGCGGCAGGGTGGACGCGCTGAGAGGCCCGGTGGCGGGCTCGAGGCGTGCAGGACTTAGCCAACTCCGTCCGTACAGCGGCCGCATTCGGATCGCACGAACGATCCACGGGCACACGCATCCCTGCACTTCGCGGCTCAGCGGGCGACGTCGACGTGAGGGACGCGAGTGCCCGGGCGAGAGAATCATGGACGAGCAGCGTGGAGCTCGAAGGCAACAATGGCTGATGGCTGGTGGCTGGTGGCTGGTGGCTGATGGTTGTTGACTGTTGGATGCCCCGCTGTCTGCGGTGCCACGCTTAGATGCCTAGGGCGATGCTCTGCTACCCCCCATCCCCTGTCGTCGCGTTGCGGGACCCCTGCTCCAGTAGTGCGGCGAGGGCCTATTGCAGCTAGGCTGAACCCCTTGGCCCGCTCAGACGCTCATTTCCACTCCAGAGGTGGCAGACGGCAGACTCTCGCCGTCCTGGACGTCGACACCGTCACTCAACTCCCTCCCTCACTCCCTCCCTCCTCGAGACACTCCTCGGCTGCCGCCTTCTAGCCCACCTTCTCTTCTTCTCTGCTGCCCGCCAGCTGCCATTACGGACACCGTCACTCTTTCCGGGTCCATACCATTCCTTTGGCGCAGCGTCCATCCGACTCTTTTCTTTATTCCAACTCCGTCAACCCCCCGATCCCACGGAACCGCTTCTGGCCTCCCCACCCTCTCTGCAGCACAGCTACAGCAGAACATTCATTCACCCTCGTCTGGACGACGCTACACTGTCTTTGCAGATACAACCATCGTCGTCGTCGTGTTCGAGCTTCCAGGGATACTTCACCCTCAAAGTCAGAGCCATCTAGCCTCACGTATATCGCGGACGTTGTCAGCACACTGGACAACAAAAACCCTTGGCCTGCGGCGGAACACTCCCGACAACCGCCTTCTCAGTTGACACAATACCACTGCAAGCCAACGATGCAGCAGGACGACTTGAAACCAAGAATGTCCACGACACCCTCACCGACGGCTTCGGCCACGACAAACAGCTCTGGCTCCCGCAGGCCACCACGGAAGAGCACACTCACGCAACAACAGAAGAACCAGAAACGGCAGCGCGCCACTCAAGATCAACTGATGACACTAGAGATAGAGTTCAACAAGAACCCGACCCCTACTGCGATTGTGCGGGAGAGGATAGCGCAGGAGATCAACATGACTGAACGTTCGGTTCAGATCTGGTTCCAGAATAGGTGTGTTTTGAAGTCGTGCGCAGCCGAATCGATTCACTGACATGTGATCAGGCGCGCAAAGATAAAAAACATTGCAAAGAAGAGCATAGAAAGCGGAGAAGATTGCGACGGTATACCCGACTCAATGCGTAGATACTTGGCAATGCAAGCAATGGAGTCTGGCAAGGGGTTCGGAACGAGTTTTCTGAACCGTAGTGGATCAGGCATCGCTGCGTATGGGAACGGATCAATGCTTTTGAACACTGATACAACTTCTGGTAAAGTCGGTAAGTCTTGATCGCTGTTCATGTGCAAACCACCACGTATCTGACCAAAGCCCAGTCATCCAGCATTTTGCGTGTCGATCACTCAGCATCGGCTCATGGCGACGCGTTGGTCAGAGCGCCATGGACCTAGTTATTTTCTACTCCCCTGAAAAGGCCTGCGTCACATACTACATCAACAACGACTCGGCTGGTTACAAGATCGAATATCCATTCTCGTACATCAAGAACATCACTCTGGAGCAAGGGGATGCATTGACAGCCGCAGAGGGCGGCGCGCAAAGACCGGGAGGGCTCGTGGTGGAACTGAACAGGCCTCCAAACTTCTACATGGACTCTTCCGGATCAGGGGGCTTCTACCAGTGCGGTGACTTTACCGAGGAGCAGCAAGCTTCGCAAGTAATGGTGCATCATCTTGGCGGTCATCCAAAAGTCCTCAGCGGCCAACTAGCCAAGCTTGTATCTCTGGAGTCTTTTCAAAGCAGGCACCACCCATTCGACCCAAACACACTCGCAGTGTCGGCTCCCGTGTCGCCAGTCGGCCATAGACCAGCCTCGCAGCCCAATCACGTGGTCCATCCTCACACGGGCATGTTTCAAGAAAGCTCCTTTGGCCTTATGGGCCCACCCGGACCGCGCGGACACAAACGTCAAAGAAGTCGCTCTGTGCCAATCGCCATCGACTTCTCTATGCTTCGCCATCCGATGCCGTCTTTCCTCATCCAGCAAGAACCGCAGCAGAACTTCATGCAGGCTCCCATGCAGGCTTCAATGCCGGAGCCCAACATCTTCGCTCCCATTCCTCAGCACCACCACGGCTTTGCACCTGGACCTATAGGACCCAACCTGAGTATCGACACGTCCGCAGGCTACGGCCTTGACTTTCGTCCGTTCCCCATGTCCGCGACAACCATAAATTCGCCATCAGAATACGGCACACCAGCATTCTTCACCAACAGCGCGGCAGACACCATGACAGCCGGCAACTTCAACACTCCGTATGCTCTACCGTTCCTGTCGCCAATGGTTGATCCATCCGCGATGCTCGGCCCGTCTCACACGCCCCTCTCCAACATCAGCCACGGCGACCCCGTCATCGCAGACCAATCTCCACCTCTGTCGTCAATGGGCCGCAGCCAATCCGCTGACATGTACTCGACGCCGCACGACCAGTCCACCTTCTCAGACGACGGCATGTCGTTTGGGGACATGTACTCCAAGAGCATGACACTACCCTTCCGGTCGCCCATGGGCGAGGAGACGACGCTGCCCTTCCGCACTACGATGAACGATCATAACGCCGTGTCGTACACCAGTCCGCTGCACGAGGAGACGCAGGAGGACTTGGACATGCACAACCTAATACAGTTCGGCCCCATCGACACGGTTAATGGCCTCTCGCCCGACACGCGCAGAATGTAAACTTTACGAACGACTTGCTCCCCAACCTACGAAGACTGAGGCAACATTGGAAGCGGCATTTGCCCTCATGTTTCTCCTCTAGCACAGAATGTGCACTCCACGAAAGTGCGCGTTCCCTCCGACCCTTCGAAAATATACCCCATAGTAATTTCCCCAAAACTGCCCTACCTTTTGAGAGATCTGTCCTTCTTTCTCAATCTGTCATCCAACGAGTCTTCTCCCTTATCTACGGAGTTGTTTTCGTGTTTTGTGTTTGTAGTCGGCAAATGAGGTGTTGTCGTCGCTGTCGTTGTTCTTGACGATGATGATGTGGCGGTAGCTAGTACATAGATGGCGCGGGTCGAGGAAGCAGCCGCCTACGAGAGGAGAGAAGGGGGCTGATCGACTAATCGACGACTGCCGGAAACCTGGGGCGCGTTGGGTAGTGATGGCGGTGGTGCTGGTGTCTGATTTCCATTTTCCTTCCCTTCCGCAACGCCCCTTGCGAGAAGTTGCGAGAACGAGACGACTGCGTCGCCTCCTCTTGTCATCCGTGATTTCCCTTCTTCCTTCCCACGTCTGCCCCCCCTCCGTCCACACGTCGTCGTTCTGCGAGCGCACGACAGGGACGGGCATTGGAGCCACGGAAAACGTCTGCAGCGCTGCGCGTGTAAAGTAATCCGGGGCCACAACGTTCTTATCGTCTCTCTGCTGTTATCGAGGCTCTTTTTTTCTTTCTCTTTTCCTTCGGCGGGCTTTCTGGACACTGTTCGCTTGTTCTTTTGGATAAAGAGCTGTGGCGGAGCGGGGAGGAGCGGAATGGGAGGCAATTGGGGGGGAGAGGGGGGGGGGAGGGCAGGAGGCGAAGGGCAAGGCAAAGTCTGGCTGCTTGTCCGTCGTGTGGGGTAGCAAATGGATACGGTGCAGTACCAAAAGATACATTACCTCATCTTGCGCGTTCGCGCTGCGAGTTTCGGACATGACATGCCACCGTGCTGGCGAGCTCGCGGCGTCCGTGAAAGCGTAACGAGAAGCGTGGCTGGGCCGGCGAGGGGGTGACGCCTCGAAATTGGACTTCGCATACGAAGCACACACACACACACACGCACAGCACCACGCATCCATCTACTCTCACCACCTCCATCTGCGCGCCCAGGAGAATCAGAATCGTTTCATTTCCACGCCCCCCCCCCCCCAAAAAAAAAACCGTTTTCGTGCGTCGCCTCGCCACCAATCGAGTAAGAAGTAGAAAAGAAACCCGCCACGCGCGCATGCCGAAGTCCCCATCCCAGGCGACGTGGCATCTCCTTCCGACCCAAAACGCGAATCGAAAGAACTTTGTCGTTTGTCCCGTCATTCCTCGCGCCCCGTCCGTGACGGCAAAAATCCTGCTGCTCTCTCGTCGAAACCAGGGGGGGGCCAAAAAAACAAACTTTGTTCGCTTTTTGGCTCCCCCCACCCCCCGCACCAGCTTCCTCCGAGCGCTTTTTGGGGGGGGGAGCGGAGCAGGGCAGCTGTGAGTGTAAGAAACACTGGAACGAAGAGGCAGGGGAGGCGAGCGGAAAGGAGGACGGGAGAAGGGGGGGGCAGCCGCAACATGAGAGAGGGCCCGGCGCGCTGCACCGCTCGCCTCTCGCTCCACGCCGCTCCCCGGCTCCCCGGCATCGCTCGTGAGTCGCGAGGCGAACGGTCCTCCAGGAACCGCAGACGCCATGCCCCTTGAACAGCCGCGGAAGCCTCGAGCACGAGGGAGCAGCGGCGGCGCAGCCCTCGGCACCCGTGGGGCGCGCGCGCGCGCTCAGAACGCATCCCCCTCGTCGCTCCACCCGGCCTCGCTCGCCTCCGGCGCCGGCACGCCCCTGATGCCACCCGCCGCCCCGCCTTTGATCCTCTTGCCCGCGCCGGGCGCCTCTTTGAACGGACTGGGCGCGTCGCGCTTCCCCGGCGCCAGCCCCATCTCCAACTTCCCTCCGCCGCCGCCGCCGCCGCCGCCGCCCACCGTGTCCCCGCCTGCGGCCTGTTGCTGTCGCAGCATGAGCCGGGCGTAGTACGCGGCGCGCGCGTCGACTTCGGGCTCCGAGTCCGAGGCGTCGGTGTAGGTCTCCCAGTTCTCGCTGCCGGATGCGGCAACGGAGGCCGAGGCGGCCGAGGCGGCCGAGGCGGTCGACGACGCCGACATCTGCCGGCTCTCCGCTGCCGATGTGGTGGAGGAGGCCGCGTGGAGGGGTTGCGTGTAGGGGTGACGAGGACGGGTGGAATGCTGGTGCTGCTGGTGGGGCTGTTGCTGCTGACGCTGCGGTTGCGAGTGTTGGTACTGGCTGTAGTGCGACGGCGGCAGCATGCGCTCGCGGTCGTCGTACACGTCCTCCGGCGGGACGTGTCTGACGACGCTGGCGCTGCGCAGGCCTTCGTACTCGTCGTGCGGCGAGGGCGAGGGCGTAGCCATGGGCGGCGGGACGAAGAGGTCTTTCATCTTGGGCGGAGGGGCCCGAGGCGGTCCCATACCCACGCGGGCGCGCAGGGTGGCGGTGCCGTTTTCGTTGTTGGGATCGGCCGCCGCCTTCTCGGCGCGCGCGCGCCGCTCCGGCGAGTTGTTGCCGTGCGGCATGTCGCCTAGCGGAGCGCGGGCTGGAATCCGCGAGGGGCTGCGTAGACTGCCCGTGCCCGTGTTGGTGCTGGAGACGGAGATGGAGCTGCCGAGCACGGACGCGGCGAAGGGGTTTCGGCCCGTCTGGGCGAGAGAGGTGGGTGTTTTGGAACTAGGGGGTGGAGGACCGCGCAGGGTGCCAGCGCGCTGGGCCTGCGGCGCAGATCTCAGCATGTCCTTCCTCATCGAAGGTGCTGGGCCGGAGGGGGTTTTGGATCTTGGCGGTGCAGCTTTGGCGGTGGATGCGGCCAGCTCGTCGAGGTAGCGCTGA
The DNA here is from genome assembly GCA_005059845.1 of Cryomyces minteri. Taxonomy (NCBI): domain Eukaryota; kingdom Fungi; phylum Ascomycota; class Dothideomycetes; genus Cryomyces; species Cryomyces minteri. Next base: position 24,652 of record NAJN01000209.1, read on the forward strand.
CCGTGGACGAGGAAGGGTCGGCCGTACTCGTCTTCCCAGCTCTCGAGGATCCGCTTTACTTCCGTTTCGACTTTGGGCAGTTCTTTGGCGATGCGCTTGCGCATCTTCTCTTCGCGAAGTAGACGGGTTGGGTCGCGCTTCTCTCCTTTCTGGCCGCGCGCCATCAGGCGAGATGCGTCTTGGCTCGATGCGGCGAGCTCGTCGCGGTCCTTGATCAGCGAGCGGTGCTTGTCGATGAGCTGGAGCGTCGGCTCGCGCTGCTCTCTAAGGGCTTCTAGACGAGCGATCTCTGCCTCGTGCGCGGATAGGAGAGCGTCGCTATAGACGTCTGAGAGGTGGGTCAGCGTAGCCCCAGCTTGTGGGAGCTATGGAACTCACCAGAAAAGGCGGGTGTAAATTCGAGCATCTCCTCCTCCGAAAAGTACAGTCCATCCCACAATTCCTGTATCTTGCACCTCGCGTCCTCAACAAACAGATGCAGGTTCTGTCTTTTCAGCTCGTTGAGCCGGGAGAGCTCGTCTTCAAACTCGTTGATAGCTCTCAATCCGCATCCGCGGTTGTTGGCCAAGAAACTTCTGCGCTCATGCTCCTCAATGGCCAATCGATCCCACAACCCCTCCACCGTCGTTTTAAGCTCTTTCAAGCGCCTCTCTCGTCCACGTCGCTCTTCAAACAACTTCTCCCTCCGAGCACGCAACCGGCTGAGATCATCCTGGTGTAACCCCAGCTGTTCAGGCGCGTCTGGCAAACACTCTACAATCGAGCTGTCAATCTGCGGCTGGGGAGTTCCAAGCTCACCCCATAGATGCACGATCTCTTCTGCCAGAGCTTTGACAGTAGCGACGCGCCTCGTGTACTCCTCGTAAACACGAGTGAATTCGTTGTCGAGAGATGTAACGTATGAAGGGGAGAGGTCGAAGGAAGGGGAGATTTTCGCGTTGGGAGAGGTAGGTGGGAGTTCGATCTGGACGAAGGATGGTTCGAGGTGAGAGGCATACGATTCTAGGGCTTGGACGAGTTCTGTAGACTGTTAGTCGCTGCTTGCCGAGATCAATCGAGCGGGTTGGATATGTACTCTTGACTTGCTCGAAACGCTCGCGATGCAGCTTGCTGACGGTGTTGTACTTCTCTTTTAAAGATTGTAGACACGTCAACAACGGGAAGGTGACCTTCAATTCTTCGTCTTCTAGATCGTAGTTGCTATTGGATTTCGAGTCGTCGAGAGAAGCTTCCATCTGCCTGATGGTTTTCGCGAGGCGTTGAGCCTCTTCTGTCAGGTTGTGCTTCTCACTGGTTTGTTATGCGGTCAGTTCGACGCCCTTCTGCAGCGCGCGGAGTCTACATACGTTGCGACCAGCCGCAGCTGGTTATGGAGCGTTTCCGACAACGCCGAAAACAGCTACAGGCGGGTCAGCTTCTTCCGACTCTCTCGCTGATGGTGTCGGGCGCGCAATACCTCGGACTCGCGCGAGTCTCGCTCATGGCTGGGCACGCCAATCTCGTCGAAAAAGCCATGCAGCTGGTTGATGATGGTAGTGACCTGCTGCGACAGATACGATGTGTCCATGACTAGCAGTGCGCGCCGCCAGCGACTTCGAGAGCACAGTGTTTCATGCGACGAGAATCGAGCGCTGTTGGTTGGTCAAGCGAGGAATGGAGGAGGTTTTTGCAACGCTTCGAATGTCGCAGCTCTAGGGTTATCTCTCGTGAACCGCGTAACGAACGTTGTAAGATTGAAGCGAGTTGGAAAGCAGGACGACTGCGAGTGAACGACAGAGTCGAGGTCGAATGAAAGGCTTTGCGAACCGTGCAATGGCTCAATCGCTACCTTAGCTTGATCTGTGTGTGGATGAGGTGTTGTTGTTGGTCGCCGGCTTCCCATAGCAACGCCCGAGGCGCTAAGCCCTATCGGAACATCTACCTGGAGCTCTAGACACACTGCGCACAGCCCAGATATGTTCAAGACGTCGACAGTTACGGCCACGAATCTCAGACAATCTTGTCAGAGTCATCGCAGCCGTCGGACGCAAGTTCTCCTCTTTCACCATTGATGCAGCCCAGTTTGATATTTCAAAAATGCTATTGGCACATTACCTACGCTTAGGAAGTTAGGAGACCCAGCACTCCCAGGCGCTATGGAGCTTCTACCTTCTACCAGAAAGGGTGTTTATGCGTCTTCCAGTCCTTCTTTGCGGCCGCCTTCAGATCGTCAACATTCAGATAATCAACGCCTTCTTTCACCAAAACATCCCATACGTGATTTCTCAGCCCGATCGGCCAGTTTGGCGTGTCCCAATACCGGGCCTTCAGTCCTCGACTCTTCGCACCCGCAATCTGCCCTCTGAGCTTCAGCATCTGCTTTGCAGAGAGGTGACCTCGCCAGGGATAGCCGATAGTGCTCATGAACGATACACTGGCATAGTAGGAGTTGCTGCTGTCGAAAGCGCTGGAGGACGTCGCGATGGATAGGCCGCTGGAGCCCTGACCAGCATCAGAGCGCTTCGTGTGAAGTGTCTTGGGATTTAAGCTGTGCAGCGGCATCGATGATCGCTTGGGCGCTAGACCGTCGTCCAAGGACTCTCGCTCTGGCGCAGTTGCGGGCGCTTGCTGTGCGGGGTGCACCCATAAGCTTTCCAACGGTGCGTCGAAGATGACATCCCGGTACGTGTCGTTGCTGGTGATGAGGTCGAAAGGCGTGTTACCAGTTCCTACAACGGTGACTGGTCCCATGATCGTTGCAGATCCATTGAAGTAGGTCAGGTATCCCTTTGACCGTAGTACACTCAGCTGGTCCTTAACGTGAGGAAATAAATCTCTGCCAGCCGTTTTGAAGTCAACTAGGAGCACGAGGGTCCTTTCAGGCTCCTCGTCAAATACCCCATTCTTCACTGCACTCGCATCAACGAACTCAGAAAAGGGATTCTGTTTGTCTAGAATCTCAACCAGCGGTTTCACGTAGAGGTTCTGGAACGTCCGGTTTGGTGACAACGAAGACCTGTCATGGCCAACAAATAGCTCGTCGTTCCTGTCAAACAGCCATACGTCTGCCTCGACGCCAGTACAACCGTAATGTAATGCTTCGAAGAGGGGCACTCGACGCCAGTAGTCATTGTGGGAATGACATGGTATTGGTAGAACATCTCGGGTGAAGTCTGTGGGGTACCGTGCCAGTCCCTCACCAAGGTGTCCCGGTTGCCCCCAGTGCGATAGAAATGTATCGGTGTCGTCGTCCCAGAACAAGGGGCCGAAGCCGATGAGGACATTTATCAGGTGTACGATGCCGCTACACAGAACACCCTATCAGCAAGCAGCTGTACCTGAGCCGCCTCAAATGCTTACAAGACCGCCAACACTCCTATGGGCACCCCAAGACAGACCCGTGTAGCCCACCTGCTGCGCTTCATCACCTCTGCCCTCTTCTCCGAAGTTGGAGGGGAGAAAGAGTAGGCCTCATCGTTACTATACTCGCGGGTGTCTCTCTTCCGCCATACGCCGAACGGCATGAATGATGCATATCTCCTCCATATCAATTTTCTTCTGGGTTCAACGTGACTACCTCTCTCTTCCAGTTGCCTTGCATGATCAACCCAGTTCTCCTCTTCTAATAACGCGTGGAGTTGCTGGTCCTCCTCTTTCGTTTGTAGGATTGACGGGTCCTCGTCCTGGAAAGGTCCCCCGCTTGACCGGTCCATCAACCGGACGCCAGTTCCAGTCAGAAACTCGTCAGTCACGTTTGGCCCGAGAACGTGAAGGATATAATGCAAGCTTAGAAGAGTGTCGCTGATAGCGGGTTCTTGACCTCTAAGGGCTTGTAGCAGCCTGTACTACACCGCAGGGGTAGGCCTTGGGCTTTGCCACGCTGATGGTTCGGTCACGTAGTGTGTCAATCAGGAGGATGCCGAGATGGCAAGAGTACGCAGTTACTGGCAGAGGCGCAATGTCAGAACAAGGGCCAAGCTATAGAGACCTCGCCTTGGCAAACTGCGGAAAGGACCGCTTCCAAGTGAAGAATCCCGAGGGAGTAAGTCCTGGAAATGTTTCGAACCATGTAGGACAGTCCGAACAAATCAGTGTAAGATACTCAAGATATAGTAGGTGATCGAGTGGATGGAGAAGTCCCACGATCTAGACTCGATGTGGGGTTGGTCGGAACGCAGGGACCGAACCTTAACCTTCAGGTTGCCTTACTGCATGCGTCTGGAAAAACGTCCCGCAGAATATTCATCAACTGCTCGGACGTGCACTCGATCGTCGAAGTTCGTGAGCAGAGATTTGAGCACATAATGCCTCACAAGCACACCAGAGATAAGACTTCGGAGGCGACATTGTAAGAAAGAACAACATTGAGATTAGCGCCTGGATACATCTGCTGACTGGATTGTCGCAGCTACAACCTACCGCCTACAGCTATCGCCAGGCCTCTGTCCGTCAGGAAAGGACCCAACCCATCTTCGGCTTCTGCACCGCCTATCAAGACCAAAGCAAAGCGCAAGAAGTCTAAAAACGGCTTCGGCGACGATGACACTTCCAAAGCCTTCGCCCGGCTTATGCAATTACAATCCACTCGCAAAGGTCTCAGCGGCCTGGATAACGGCGAGCCCCGCAAGAACAAGAAGCGAAAGCTCGGTCAAGATGAGCCCGCGAAAGAAGCGGCCAACGCTGCGCCAGGCGTTCCCAAAATCCAGCCCGGGGAGCGCATGTCGGATTTCGCCGCGCGCGTTGACCAAGCACTGCCTGTAGCCAGCTTGGCCCGCAAAGGCGGCGCGAAAGACCGCCAGACGAAGACGGAGAAGCGGCTGCAGAAGATGTACGCGGAGTGGCGGAAAGAAGAAGCGCGGCTGAAAGACAAAGAAGAGGAAGCGCGCGAGCTCGAAGAAGAAGAGGCAGACGAACAGGACGCGCTATACGAAGACAAGACGGTTCAAATACCCGCCAAGGGCAAGAAGGCGTCAAAGCGCAAGCGCCTTGTCATCGGCGAAGAGCGCGCAACGGGTAATGACGACGACGACGACCCGTGGGCGGCGCTGAAAGCGACGAGGGACCAGCCGAAGGGGTTACACGATGTGGCGCAGGCGCCGCCGACGTTCAAGCACATCCCCAGAGAGAAGTTCAAAGTGCGGAATGGAGCGAGGGCCGAGGTGGCGGATGTGCCGAATGCGGCAGGCAGCTTGAAGAGGAGGGAGGAGCTGGGGGAGACGAGGAAGGGCATTATTGAGAGTTATCGGCGGATGATGGAGGAGAAGAGGGCAGGCGGTGCTTGATTCCTATCGCGTTCCGTCGACTTCCGTAGCAGACTTACGCAGAGCGGCTTCCATGCTCACTCTTGTCTGGTCTATGGCGTCTATCACACGCAAATCATGATACATGCGTGCAACGCCTACGCAGTGCAATCCAGGGTATATTCGACATCGCGCATCACCTCAAACACAACAGCGCCCTCTCCCCAAACAGCCTCTCCACACTTTCTTCACTCCTCAACATGCCCCCAATCCACCTCCTCGCGCCCTCCACCTCTCCAGCCCCGAACTTCACCACCACACACCCCCTCACCGCCGCGGCCGTCCACACCAGCCCATCCTCCGCCTCCTGCTTCTGCCTTCTTCGCCGCTTCTTCTCCACATCATCCACTTTCGGCCCCTCAATAGACGCGTCCCACTTCGCACCTCCGATGCGCGGCAGCAGGCGGAACTCGTCGATGAAGTATTGGCCGAGGGCGTCGAAGAGGGTACCACGTAGTATCAGCGTGCCAAAAACTCCCAGCCCATCCATGTGGTCTCTGATGCCCATCCTGCCCACGTCCCCTTGCCCGTCCTCACTATCGAGGATGATACTATCCCGTAACAACAGCCGGCCCTTCTTCCTACCGTTATCTGTTTCTGGTGACGACAACGAAACCTCGTTCCGGCTCACATACCGCTCCATCGCCCATCTCTCCCCCCGCGCGCTCCGCCCCTCACAGACCCAGTCCAGCACGCACAGGTTCCCATTCCCACTGCCGGAGAGGGTAAAGATCTGCGTCTGGGTGAAGCGGCTTGCGGCGAAAGGCTGCACGGGGTCGGG
>NAJN01000021.1:0-56385 GCA_005059845.1 Cryomyces minteri
TAAGATGGGGCAAAGAGTAAGGTAAAGAGTCGTGCAGTTAGGTGTTGTACGGGGCACGGCAGCTTTCAGGATTGAGTTTGGCCTGCCCTGATTCTCTTTCCCGTGCCTAGGGAAACGTCACCGCAACCAACGTGCAAGCCTTGGCGGATGGAACAATCAACAATGGAAGGTAGGGTAATGTATAGTGGGTCGGAGTAATGTATAGTGGATTAGGGTAATGTATAGTATATCACATTAGGGGGTGTGAGGTAGGGTAATGCCAAACCCGTTTGATACTGTCATGTGGCTTCTTACAAAAACACCAGGTACTCTATGAATCTTCTCCAGACTACCGCTACACAACAACTACTGGCGCCCGCAGAACTGATGCACAGACAGGAACAAACACCATGGACTGTGAGGTATCGTGATCTATGCAATCAGGATCAGAGAGAAAGGGCGTTTCGTGCCAGGCGTCGTAGTGGTCATCTTCTGAGGTTTCGTGCTATGTGTCGTGCTGTTCTCGAGTGTTCGTCGGTATGGGCATGCGCACGATGCACAAGCCATCCCATCGAATCCCGTTGGCATTGTCCGATCGTGAGTCGTAAGACGCGTATTGGCGCTTGCTGTTAGGACGTGCTACTGGCTCTCCGTGATCTTGTCCGGTAGAACGCTGTCGCTTGCGGCTTTCATCCTTGGTTCATCCGGCACGGCGTCCGACTTCTCAGTGTTCGTGGAGGAGGGTGACGCTTGATGGATCTCGTCGGACTTCCCGCTCGTCGGTCCTGGGGTTCCTTCCCTTTCGCTACGGTTGCCATTGCTCTCGGCAGACTCTTGACCTTTCTTGACCTGGCTTTCGAGGTCCCTGTCCTCCTCATCATGATCGAACATTTCCTGATCATCCGAATCAGTTTTCTCCGACCCATCACCGAGGAGGATAACCCTGCCGGATTGGCCACCAACCATGCGAGTGCGCTGATCCATATCCATGTCATAATCATCTGGGCTGTGGTCGAATCGGTGGTGGATGCCGGGCCCGCGGAACTCGGCTACAACGCGATATCAGAATGTTAGGAAATTCGCTCGTCTACTGTATGTATAGGATAGGGCATCTAGTTTATAGAAGGGACTCAGTCAGACTTGCCATACTCGGGCGGAGCGCAAGGGCCATCGCCTTGTGCGACTCTATCCGCAATCTCATTGTACCACTCCTCCTTCGACTTGCCCTTTAGCAATCCAACGATGACCATGGTCATGTTGTCGCAGCCAACGCCTCCAGTCTCGCTGTTCGATGCAAGACAATTGTCCATCATGTTTTCACATATAGCAGAGAGTTCTTGTTTGGATGCGATTCCGCGGCGTACAAACTCGACGACGGCTTGCGAGGATTGGCAGTCCCAGATACCTGTAGACAAGGTTCGTCAACCGTATGCTAACAATAAGATGTTTCGAGTATGGAAACCCACCATCACAGGCAACGACGAGGAATTCATCATCGTCGGAAATAGTGTGCTCTGTCACATCCGGATAGGCAGTCACGATTTGCTGCTCAGGAGAGAGGTCGGCGCTCTTCTTGAATTCAAAGTCACCTATAGCACGGGATAGCGCCAAGTTGCCGTTGACCCGGCCAAAGTCGACAAAGCCACCAGCTGCGCATATCCTCTTCTTCTCGGCTGCGGGAGCTTAGTGTCGATCACTTCGATCATAAGATGATTGATAAACATACCCTCGTTTTGTGGCTTGTGGTCGAAGGACAATGGTTTCGCTCTGCCTTTGATTCCAAGAACCGATCTCGAGTCTCCAGCGTTGCCCTACGCACGTCAGCTTCGCCGCAAACCATAGATTTGATCACGTACCACGTATATCTTGTCCTTTGAGATGATGGCGACTGATGCGGTACACCCAGACACCTCCTCCTCATATCTTGGGTCTGACACGCATAAGTCAGCCGTGTTCGCGCGGTTGACGCGCCAGCATCGGCAAAGTCTCACCACTCAGGATGGCTCTGTCAATGGCCAGAAAGCCGTCCTTCAGCGCCTGCTCCATATTCCCCTCTGCAAAAGCATCTTGTTTCGCGACGATGTTGTGAAGATGTTCTCCTGTATAAAGCGCCACCTTGTCTCCTCCATGTCCGTCGTAGACACCGAAGAAACTCAGCCGCTGATCTGGCGACGCTGGCGTCTGCTTCTTATCACCATCTTGCGGTTGTAGATCCAGAATTGTAGCGTGCGCATCCTCCATGCTAATCCGCCATCCCTGCATGGAAGAAACCCCGAAAATGACGCGATCATCCTGGCCTTGCTCAGAAAGCTGGAAGTATGTCAGTGGAAGCGCTCGTAGATGTTCAAGACTGAGGGCGCCTCTGTACGTAGGCATCGAGGGGATGCAGACTGGAGGGGGAGCACTAGGAAAGCAGCTGCCCATACAAGCCCCACTTACCTTCTCGACTACAGGCTCCGACAATGTCTGACCCATCTTCTAACGATCTGTCGCAACTATTGACCAGACAGCGTCAAGGAGTGGAGGGCGTTTAGATAGGTGCAGGCTCTGACTGTAGGGTGCGGAGATTGTCCGGGACCGTTCTGCCGAAGGATGAGAGTAGTGAGCAATGAGTCGCAGAGGCAGTCCCGGTAGAGATGATGGCCACGGTGCAAGATGTCAGAGGTGCCAGTAGGGAGAGGGAGGTACGGAGGCGAGGGGATTGGGAGGTCGCGTGTAACGCACAACGTGGGTCTTCTCGAATGTGGAAGGATTCATAGAGAGAATGACGCACCTGGCCTAGTGCGAAAGCGGCCGTGTCGACTCCGATCTTCGTCGCCAAACTCCACTGGACCCCTACCTAATCTGTGCTCGGCCGTGATGTCGGGTTCATGTAATAGTCGTTTGAGGAGCATTTCTACACTCTGTCAAAGTCCTCAATGAAAACAAGGAGCAAATTTGAACGCAGAAAGGGTGCAAGTTTGTAGAGACATGTGAACGGCTATCTGTCTTCTGTTTCCCTCTGTGATCAGTCTTCAATTGATCTTGCGGCTTCACGAGGGAAAACGGGACTGAAATATTTAAATCAATGTCAAATACATCCCTGCAGGTATCATGAAGATCATATGGTAGTTTTCTGGGCGACTACAATGGTTATGAGTAGCGACTCCTACCTCTTGCTATACCAGGATGCCATGTGTATCCGCATATGGTCCTGAGGTGTAGGTATTCGGACACTTTCAAACATGAAGACGTCCTCGCTTGCAGACGCAAATGCACATCGACGTCGAAGGAATATCTGGAGAGTTGATTTGCGAAGGATGGTTGCGGAGAACCACGCGTTTCATGAGTCCCAAGGGACATGAGTAGCTCGGACAATGCTCTTCCGGCCTTGTTCTACACAGAGAGTGTACAGGTCGAGCTGATTAGAGCTCGAAGCAAACTCCCACTCATGTCCGGCATGACGACAGAAAAACTCCTTGGTGGCTGCCCGATGGTCTGGAGATCGTTGATCAACTCCTTGGAATAGTGCCGCAAGAGACGAGAGCCATCTTAAAGCAATGTAGGACCGAACAGAGCTTGAGCATTTCTCGAGCACCACTTCTTCAGCTCCCACTCGCCTCCCGGTAGAACGATATACTCCTATTCGCGCCCGCAATAGCAAAGGTCTCATTCCTAATCGTCGCCGCCCTAGGCAACCACTTCACGCTCCACAACGTCTTGTCTGTCTCCGTGTGCGTCGCAACACAATTTCTGCTCTCGATCGACCACACCTTCGCCTTGCCATCGAACGCTCCGCTCAGAAGATACTCGCCGGTGTTGCTCCAGTCCAGACTGAACACCCAACTTGTATTTCCCATGAGGTTTGCTACTTGCTCGCCGGAGCTCACATCGTAAAGTGCAATGATCTTGGAGTCGCCGGCTGCGGCGAGGAGTCTTGAAGCGGGCGAGAACGCGACGGCGCGAACGGGTTTGACTAGGCCGGCTAGCGAGTGCGCGAGGCGGCCCGTGTCGTTGTTGAATATGTAGATGCTGCCATTCTCGTGGCCAGACGCCGTGAAGCGTCCGTCTACGGACTGGGAGCGTGTAAGCTTCAGACTACCTGCCTGCATTTCAGACGAAGTGCAACTTACCAGATCTATGCACATGCCAAAGCTGCGTTTCGTCTCGTACTCTCTGATCTTCGGCCTGCCTTCCGGTACCGTGTCCCAGACATTGATTCTGCCATCATAAGCAGTGGCTGCAAGGAACTGTCCGTTCTCTGATAGTGCTATTGCCCATAGCTCGCCGGCCTTTATGTTATCTGCCGAAGACTATCATTAGCCTCTGGTTCGCTTGTCCGTACTTGCGAGACTCTTGCTTGCGCGTCTGACGTTGAATCAGGCATAGGAAACTCGCACCTACAATTCGGCCTTCCTCCGCCCACATGCCATCTTCACTGCAAGCCCAGATCTTCACCTCACCACCAAACCCTGCACTAGCAGCTTTCTTGCCGTCTTTGCTTGCGGCTATGTGATGGCATCCAAGCTTGTGTGCGCCGTCGAGGGATTGGGCGAGGGAGAACTCAGTTGATGTTGTGGAGTGTACTTTAAGAGACGAAGAACCGGAAGCGGAGAGCATCTGGGTGGGCGTCACGGCGAGAGCGAAGATGTCCGTGGGATGGGCGTCGTCGACGGTGTGAGTTGTGAGGTACTGCTTCGACTGCGGCCTACGTTAGAACTCCCACCTTTGTGCTATGAAGAACTTGGCCGGGCTTACCATAATGCTCAATCTCTCAGCAGGTGAAGTGACTTCGCGGTCTACAGAATGGGATGTCAACGAGATGGTGGGGTGGCAGTGCGTTAAATTTCACAGATCGCGTCGACGTCACGAATGCACATGATCCACATTTTCAATTTGTTTCGACCAGATGTAAGCTGGTCACGAGTATTCCGCAAACATTCACAGGACTTTATATGCTGTGGCGTTCGATCAAGCCCAAGCCGCACTGATGACACAGACGGACAGACGATGGCCGACTCGTGCAAAAGCCTTATGCAACAGATGGACTGTACAGATTCTTGAACGTAGCAAACTCCTGTGATGCTATGCATAACGCTGAAAATACTCCAAGGAACCAAGTAATAGGATTTTGCTCATACTTCTACCTTCTCTTGCACCTCTATAGCTTCCTTCATCGCCACCTCCTTAGGTTCCTTCTCTGCATCCAATTCCTTCTGGCTTTTCATCCCATTCCCAAACCACGCCTTGATGGCTTCCTTGAGTCAGCATCCGCAACCAATCGAGCCTCGGCCCAATGAACACCAGGACAACTCACACTGAACACAGTACGGGCACAGTACGTGCGCTCTTTTCACTCTCCCACATCCAGAGCACTTGTTCAGCGCCGTGACGTCCTTTAGTGCCTTGCCTGCCATCTGCCTATGCCGCTTCTTCATATGCGACGTCTTCTTTTTGGGTACAGCGCGCAGGATGGACTCCCATAAATCCGAAAAGATTGATGGTAGTGCTGTGAGAGAGGCTATCGGTAGCGTGAAGGACAATGCAGGTAGTAGGGGTTGGCGTATCCTTCGGAGAGCTGGAACTGTGACTGCGGGTCGGAAGGAGGCATACGCGATCGGGAGAAAGGCTTGCAGGAATGGCGTTGATGGTAATTGTCGGAGAGCCATGATCGGTCGAGATTGAACCGGGTCGATAGTGAACAGTGCTGGTGACGGTCTTGGGTATAATGATCAGTTGCGCAGAGGGTCGCAGGTGTCTCGATGCTCGGGCTTGCACTTTGAACAAAAGTGCACTACTCTGGATGCGGCTTAGCACGTGTGTACACGCTCGTTCGCTCGTTCCTTCCCCTTTCCCGCGTCAATTCTCTAAAAGACCCTTGTTGCGGTCTGGAGATCACATCTACATCCCTTGGAACCCCATTGACGGTCGCCTTCTAATTCCTTTGTCGTCACTGTCACAGGTCATCCGCTTCCATTGCTCTCCACCATCTCGGTTTCTCTCATCATGGCCGCACTGAACGCGCAACCGCAACAGTCGGTCTTTCCCAAAACCCATGTCGGCTTCGACAGTATCACCGCCCAGATCGAGCGGAAGCTGTTAAAGCGCGGCTTTCAGTTCAACATCATATGCGTTGGTATGGCCATCCTACCCGGTCGTGCCGAAAGCTCTGACTGACGGGAGTACCATAGGCCAAACTGGACTAGGGAAATCCACTTTGATCAATACCATCTTTGCGTCCCATCTCATCGATAGCAAAGGCCGCCTCTCACCCGATGAGCATATACGCAGCACCACCGAGATCCAAGCAGTATCGCACATCATCGAAGAAAACGGTGTCCGTTTACGGCTCAATATTGTAGACACCCCAGGCTATGGCGATCTTGTCAACAATGATCGGTGCTGGGATCCCATTGTCAAGTACATCAAGGACCAGCATTCAGCCTACCTCCGCAAGGAACTCACCGCTCAGCGAGAACGCTACATCCAGGATACGAGGATCCACTGCTGCTTGTTCTTCATCCAGCCGAGTGGTCATGCGCTCAAGCCGATTGACATCGTGGTGCTGAAGAAATTGAGCGAGACGGTTAACGTGGTGCCAGTCATCGCCAAAGCGGACAGCTTGACTCTGGAGGAGAGACAAGCGTTCAAGGACCGGATAAAGGAGGAGTTCGCGTTCCACAATATCAGGATGTACCCCTACGATAATGACGAGTACGATCGGGAGGAGACTGCTGTCAACGCGCAAATCAAGGCTTGTCCTTCATTTTTCTGGACACTATACTACGCGCATGCTAATTTCCGCCTAGAACATTATCCCCTTCGCTGTTGTTGGCTCAGAGAAGTCCATTATCGTCAACGGAAAGCAAGTTCGAGGCCGACAGAACCGCTGGGGCATGATCAACGTAGAGGATGAGAACCATTGCGAATTCGTTTACCTGCGCGACTTCCTCACGCGCACGCATCTGCAAGACCTTATCGAGACCACATCACAGATTCACTACGAGAGCTTCCGTGCTAAGCAACTGCTTGCGCTGAAAGAGAGCAGTGCTGTGGGCGGACACAGCGGGAGTAGACCTATCAGTCCATCTGCGGACAGGGAGCTGAGCCGGAACTCGCAGAGGATGACTATGAATGGGTACTAGAGAGGGGGTCATCCGACAGTTGGGTTGGGCATGTGATACCAGTATGGACTTTGGCGATGGGTTTCTCCTGTTTATGGCAATGAGGTTCTCATTGTTTCATCTAGCGCTGGAGTGGGGTGTTTCTTTGCGCGGCCACTGCAGTGTGACCGTATTCAACACTTCTTTCGTGCGCAGGCGCCCCCACCCTAATCCGAGGGATATAGTAGACTGTATGTAACAAAGGCGAGTCACACATACGAGTTTCAATCACTCACTTCCGGCGCTGTAATGACCATAGTGACTCCCTCCCAAAAACGCCATGAGACCCTTAAATTCGCGAATCCTGGTCGCTTGAACGAAACATTTATGTTACGAATTCTAGAGATTCAACAACTCTCTTTCTAACCCATGACATGACTTGATGCGCGCTGGTTTCCTTCTGCACAAATATTCTTTGCGCATTCCTGTTTCATTTGTTAGGCGGTCGAACTACACGTGCGTCACAATGGCACCCACAGGTAGGTTTACGCTCTTGCACCATCTTCCTGCCGCATAGTGTTCAAACGGTGTTATCGTGGGCCTGAGACCAAACAGTGACAACATACTAATCGAACAGCTTGTTCTGTTGGTCTCGGCGGCCCAGTTGTGCACTTTCTGTACTCCCGTTTCTGAGGTCGTACTTGTGCATGTTGCCGTGCTAATCTCGATTTGTCGTCCACCTATACGCTGACAGCTCTGCTCCAGCAATCGAGAAAAACCGTCCTATAGTTATCTGCGGTCCCAGCGGGTCTGGCAAATCCACTCTCCTTAAGCGCTTGCTTGCCGACTGCCCCGACAAGTTCGGGTTCTCCATCAGCCGTGAGTGAGCAACCCTCGAGCACCTCCAGCACGCTACCCGATTCATCTTCGACATTTGGCGGTTGGCCGTGCGACTCTACCGTGAACAGAGCTCATGAATTTCGTTGGTCAGACACCACGCGGAACCCACGCAACGGCGAAGAAGACGGCCGCGAATACTACTTCACAACCAGGGACAAGTTCGAGGCATTGAAGAATGAGGGAGGCTTCATAGAAAGCGCACAATTTGGAGGCAACTACTACGGTACGAGCGTGCAGGCTGTGAAGAATATCGCCGAGAAAGGAAGAATCTGCATCCTAGATATCGAGATGGAGGTAGGCGGTTCCCATCTACATCGGATACAGACAACAAGAGCTTAGGGCCATCGTTGGCTTGGAAAGAAATTGATATGGACATGCTGACACCAACACCGCAGGGCGTCAAGCAGGTCAAAAACAAGGATCTCAACGCACGCTACCTGTTCCTCCAACCCCCTTCCCTTGAGATACTCGAACAGCGGTTACGTGGCCGACAGACCGACTCCGAAGACGCTATACAGAAGCGCCTGAAGCAGGCGAAGGTGGAGCTGGAGTTCTCGAAACAGCCTGGCGTATTTGACAGGATTGTGGTGAACGATGATTTGGAGAAGGCGTGGGGAGAGTTCAGGGAGTTTTGTGTGCCCGAGAGGAAGGGGGAGGCTAATGGGAGCTCGTGAAGGTTGGTAGAGCCGGTTGGAGGGGTGGCCTGGACAACATGGATTTGTCAAGACATCCCGAGTTGTCTGGCAAGGTCGCGGAAAGGTGAACGAGACGTTGAGCTTCACGGCTGCACAACCTTTACCATTGTGCCTTGATTGCAGGACACTGTGAATCTTGACTAGGCAGCGATCGAAGATAGTGCTCCTCCTATCCACAAGCAGTTCAAACTCCTCCCCGGATGCTCAAGCTTTACGCTACAAACCACCCATTGACTATAGAGACTTCCACTTCTCTGTCGTGACCGCCAGTAGCTTGTCTTGTCCAATGGTAGCTGCATTGAGGCATGGTTCCAGCCCTGCATGTGTCAGACACGATGGCCGATCAATAGCGCCCAAAGCCCGAAACAATTCGCTACTACAGATTATGACAGTCGTCGTCCGCGCAACGTACTTGCTTGGTGTCCTTCTCGCTTCTTACTTGCGTTGTACAAGAAAAAGGGTATTGAGCTTTGTGATAGTTGTGACTGTAGGCCTTCGAGGAGTTATCATGAAGCTCAGAGTAACACAATACGCTGACCTCTAGGCTCCCACAGGTTGGTCTAGTACGAGCATGTGCCTCGACAATGTTTAGGTGCGTGAGACAGCGTAGTGTTCGAAACCCGATCCACGACGAAAACCTAACAGTGAACGGGTCTGTCATACAATAGAGACTACTAGACTTTGCCGGCACGGGTTTGGGAGTGAGACCAACTTTGATCTGCTGTTCTATTACAGGAACTCCTGCCGGCTAAGGGAAAACACCGCAAGCTTGTGGTTGGTAAACTACGTCCAGCCAAGTAGTTACTTGCGGCGGCGTGCTTTGTGGTTTCAGACCAGGAAGAAAGCGTGGAGCCCTGAAGGCCTGCATGTTTGTAGAAACGCAGAGGAGCAAGCTTTCGGTCACAAAAGCAATCGACACTGTGTCATGAATTTGACAAGCAGAGCTTCAGATAAGACCGAACGTGTTTGGGGTGCAAAGACAGAGACCAACCCAGCAAGATTGTCTCGACAAGCAGCAAAGTGATCACCGTAATCGCTTCGTTCAGCAGCTAGATCTATGGGTTTTGGTGCTTTCGGAGAGCGACAGCTTGAACATACAAAAAGCTGCAG
The DNA here is from genome assembly GCA_005059845.1 of Cryomyces minteri. Classification (NCBI taxonomy): domain Eukaryota; kingdom Fungi; phylum Ascomycota; class Dothideomycetes; genus Cryomyces; species Cryomyces minteri. The sequence continues at coordinate 9,767 of NAJN01000021.1, forward strand.
GGGTGCTGCACAACCTAGGACAGACTTCGGAATCCTTTCGAAAGAAACAGCTTTGTGAGTAAAGAAAGAGAAAGTACGGACTATATCACATCAGTGTTAGATGACGAGGAACATCGCCCGGGAGGCTGTTGTGAAAGAGGTCGTCCTTATCATGTCGTTGAATTAAGCAAAGCCCTACCGACGTTTAAGGCCTAGCTCCTACCTGTGGTCAAGGACGGTCAGAGATCGTTCTCACACCTCTTGACTACCCAATACCCATGGTACCTTCAAAAGGGCTGAGACCGTGGACTCGCCCTATACGGAACTATCAATCCCTCAGTAGGAAGCATTGGTCGTCCTGGTCCGACAGTGTTGCCGCCAGCGAGAATGATGTGCAAAGCTACGTCTCGACCTCCCGCGATCCATATCTGAATCTGTCCATCGAGCATTATCTCCTACAAAAGTCCCCTCCCTCGTCAAAGATCTTGTTTCTCTACGTCAATCGTCCAAGCATAATCATAGGACGTAACCAAAACCCTTGGCTTGAAGTCAACCTTGGACTCTTGAATGCTGTACCACCGAACAACGCAGGAGATACAGAACCTCCGAGTCTTGGCAGTGTCGACTTGGTACGGCGCAGAAGTGGAGGTGGTACCGTCTTCCACGATGAGGGCAACGTCAACTGGACGGTGATATGCCCTTCCGCAGTCTTCACCCGAGACAGGCATGCAGAAATGGTCGTACGCGCTTTGAGAGAGCTAGGTGTTGACAGGGCAAGGGTGAACGAACGGCATGATATTGTGCTAGACCAGGGATCAATGTTCGAAGCTGCCGTTGACAAGCGAGATACGCATCGAACGCCGTACACTGTGACCAACAACGACGGACCAAGACCGCTGAAAGTTTCAGGTTCGGCATACAAGCTGACCAAATCCCGCGCCTTACATCATGGAACATGTCTGCTGTCCAGCCCGAATCTCAATGTGATACCTCACTATTTGCACTCGCCTGCCAAACCGTTCATCAAAGCTCGAGGTGTCGAGAGTGTGAGCTCTCCTGTGGGAAATATAAACATCCCTAACGACGACTTCATGGAGGTGGTCAAGAAAAATTTTGCGGAGATTTACGACTCAGAAGAAGGTTGCGAAAGTCAGACTGTGGGTGAGCAGCAGCTTGATGTGCTGGAACTTCGGAAAGGGTATAATGAGCTCAGGGTATATAGCATGCTGCCCCTTCAGTGGATTGTGCCTCGCTGATTTCCTGCTCAGTCATTGGATTGGACGTTTGGACAGACGCCCCAGTTCACATTTTCCAGTTATCCTACCGAGGGGGACGATCGCGTCAGGCCAGCTTCTGGTCTCTCTCCGTCGGTGCGTGTCTTTCCAATTATTTGGGGTTCTATTGTACTGTAGCGATTCTTACGAACTGCACGCCCACAGCTTCCATTGTTGCGGTTCTGGCATTGCTTTGTCGGGGGAGAACTCAACTGACTATTGACCAACAATTAGGCACGAGTCTTCCTCAAAGTTCGTAACGGAACGATCTCCGAGGCCAGCTTATCAACCTCCGAAAGCACCCAGCTTGCGTACCAGGAGATACAGAGAGTCTCTCAAGCTCTCGAAGGTAGGAAGTTGCAAGGTGTAGACAATTGGTTTGATGCTCTTCGTACCACTGGAGCGTTGCAGGACTCGTCCGACCTTGGCGCATGGCTTAACAAGATGCTGCCGCCAACTACTACTCCTAGCTAAGACTGCTGTGTTCTTGCCCTCTCGCCGATCCTGGGACCGGAGACTGTGGCGTTCTCGCTTCGCTCTCTAATCCGGCACTTATCGCCTTCGGCGGATGTGTGACAGTACGGTCGTTTCCATGTTCGGCAGTCGGGGCCTCATCAGTCTCAAGCGGGACGAAACAGAGCAAAGATACCCTCATAACACGGAGATCATATCAGGCCTCGATGCGTGTTTCTGCCGGTACACTCTCTTGGACGGCTCTCGATAGCATGAAGACGCAAGCGCTAATCTCGTGGAAACCCCCACCTCTACCCGATCAGCTTTGGAGTGGCCTACGACGCTCGCCGGTGGCTTGGGCTTACGAACAGCCGGAGGCGGCGCATGAGTGCGAAGTCTTGGCTGCGGTCGACAGACCTCATAGCAAGATCTCTGATGTCATGAGTAGCTGCTTAGGATGTCGTCTGGTATGAGCTATGCGAGGCAAAAGAACAGCTGCATATCGGTCCCAAGCTTTAAATCACTAAAAGAGGTATTGTGTTGTTCCGTCTATTCATGCTGTACGGCCGGAGTGTCCTTGAAAGTGCTCGTGACACTTGACCATGTGGTCGACACGAAGCCTACGATGTCGGCAGAGGGCACAAGGTGTTCAAGACGCTGTACGTGGCCGGGGAGAACTCCAATGACATGGCGGCCGACATGGACGTAGAGGCCGAGACGAGAACTCTTCTTGTCAGTATGCGTTGCATGGAGATCTTCGTATGCATTGGCCTTCGACTGCACAACATGGACATAAACAGACAGTACATGCAGCACCTCCAGCATCGAACCGCTACAGCAACGACACAAGCTGGAATCACAAACTTCTTGCTGAGCACGATGCTCTACTGGTTGAGACAAGCCTTCGATGACAGCAGGTGCGGAGAGGATTGTAGCTCAGGCGAAGTCGACCCTCTTCATGTCATCGCCCCCTGCGTCGCCGTTGCCTGAGTCGCCGGTGGCTTCCTCGCCGCTTTCCAAGCTGCCGATTGCCAAGTACAACCTGGCAGTCATGTCCGCAGCGCATGTGAGCAAGAGCAGCGGAGAGGTGTTGTACATGGCCGAGAAGTCGTCCGGCCTAGGAAATGGCGACAACGATGTGCTTGACAACAACAGTATGCTCGACAACAACACCCCGACCTCCCGCCCACCATCCACGTCCACATCCACATCAGTAATTGTTCTGGAACACTCTAGCAGCGCACAAGAGGAGTTACCCAGACCTGAAGGCGAGGATCACTCGCTCACCGGAGCAACAAGTGCGAGCAGGATGACGCCGACTCTCGTCTTCATATAGAGTACACCCACAATGCATCTCTACACAGACATGTATACAAGATGTGTCTAGTTGGCCAATGTGACCTTTTTGTTCGTGTTCGTACATGGGCTGGTCCCCTTCTGAATCCCGACTGTGTTGCCTACATTCTTCCGACGTGAGAAACGGCTATTAATGCCTGACCAGCGTGCCCGTAATCCCCTGCCTCTCTTCTGATCGCGTGATGCAGGAGTGTCATGTCCGGCATGGCTCTGCCACATTCCAATTTAGCCCAAGCGTCAGAGGATGCCACGTGCGGTGGTTCGGTCACATACAACGCGCAGGCCAAGCAAAGGTACACAGTCTTGGGTGTGTTGATCCCCGTTCTGTGCAGTGTGTGCGTTGTGTGTTTTCTCTGACCACGAAACGTCGACGCTGGCAGAGGCTGATCGTGAAGTTCATGAGACGGAACAGTCGGGTGTTTCTGCTCAGTCACAGACCAATCGAGGTTTTGATCGAACGTCTTCATCCACAGGTTTGCGCACCACCTTCGTCTACCAAGCCAGTCAGCACTAAGCTCAGTGCCCACCAGCAAGACGCAACTCACTCCTCATGATCTTCATTACCGCCAGCATCAAGCTGATACCCATGACGGTACATCCGAAGACGACGCAAACCCACGCCAACGCGGTCTTCCAGCTCCTCGAACTGAGCTTGATGAAACACAATGGCGGCAGAATGTATGCCAGCGCGCAGGCTGAAGTGGCGCCGACAAGCTCGAACACGATGCCGAGATCACATGTGATGAGCGACAGGGTCATGGCTGAGACAACCAGTGCGGTGCTGAAGACGAGGTGCCTGTTCGGGTTGAACGGCTCGTGCGCAAAGTAGTAGAGTGTCATGACTTCACGACACACAAAAGCTTCCAATGGTAAGGTCGTCAGCATGTTAAGACCGAAGCAACTATTGAGATTGTCAGCACCATGATTCATGTCCAAGACAACATTGGGCACGTACAATCGCGCCACATTGACGAGTACATTGTCGGTGGGAAAGTTGTTGAGAACGTTGCCTTGGGTTTTGTCACCAAAGGTGAGATACCCAGACAATGCCATAGCCATGCAAGCAGCGCAGGAGATGCTAGTAGAGTAATGAGTGACTTTTGTGAAGCGGTCAATTGTCGGCTTCTTTAAAGATCCATAGATGAGAAGACTGTTGTGGTCTACAGCGCCGTGAGTACTTGCATTCGAAGTCAAGAGAAGGCATTTGCTTACGACAAACGAAAGCTGTTCTGAGTCAGTAGTGCTCACAACCCCTCTAAAGAAGATTTGTTACTTACCAAAGGATATAACTCCAATAGCCTGGAAGACACCATTGTGAATCAGAAGGGATCCTCTGAGCTGACCCCTCGTGTCAGCCGCGACCCGTGGTCCTTGTGTGATTACAGTAAAGATGATAACGAGCATGCTGATTAGGGCGAGTGTACTCGCTTTCGCTAGCTGTTCTTCATCAGCGTCTCGTGCGGCTTCTCCAGTACTAAATGAAGCACTTACTTTGGCAATGTCTCTATACAAAGAAAGAGGATAAGAAACTCCAAGGATGAACGTCACAATGACGGCGCGTCTATCGGTGAAGAGCCAGAGGAATGGCGTATCAGGTAAGGAAGGAAACAACGCGACCATAACGTGCGGTATTGTATCACCAACAATTATGCAGAACGCTATCATACCGCCGAACGCACTATTCCAGCCATAGGTCAGCAACAGATTCATCTACAGGCTACCTGACTATACTCACAACGCCCACTGAGCGACCGAAATGGCAACAAGCCCCGACTTCCCAAAGCAATGTTCCACCGTAGCCTGGAATGAATTTTGACCACTAAGTTTCGAATTGATGACTATAAGACGGATAGTCCAGTCCACGGTGACAGTCAAGGCAACCAGCAACAGGATTCCTGTAACGAGGCCCGCTTGGCGAAAAGCGTATGGCTGGCCAATTATGCCAGCGCCACTTCAGTATAGACATGATTTAGTACTCGACGTCACTTCGACAAGACGGACTGCGTTGAGGAGGAGACACAGCCTTACATAATGCTGTTTGCCATATTCATGAATGCACTCCTCATCCCACTTTTCGGTCGTGCACTCTCCAACAGATCCTCGGGGTTGAAGTCTTCATCTGTAGCCACCGTGACGCTCGGCGCCTCGATGTCTGTTAACAGCGGTATCCTCTGCATCCTTCCACCGCTGTTTACACGTCCGTTGCTTGACATGAAGTCCTCCTCTTCGATCCATTCGCCCCCTACGAAACCATTCGCGGCGCCGTTGGCTTCCTCGATTTCGAATCGCACACGATTGGGGGTCCTAGGCGTTCCAGGGGGTCTCGGCTGAGCAATCGAGGACTGTCTCCGTGGAAGCCCAGGAGGAAGGCTGTGACCATTGGCAGGCTTCGCTATAGTTTCGACGTCTGGCGAACCTCCTCTGCTTGTCGAACCCTGCGATAGAAGAGAGCGTACTTCTTCGTCGTCCAAGTTGCCTCTTTCCGACCGTCGACCATCGCGGAAGTTGTCTTTGGCCATGGCATCGCTGCTTCGATATTCAGGGGCGCATTGTTATGCTCACGTTACGATGCGGCGTAAGCGTTGGAGGTACAACGACGGGGTACGTTGGTTACAGACGGAGGGCGGAGACGGGGCCTGCCGACTCCGAAGTGGCCGCATTTGTTGTCACCCTTTACCGGAAATCCGTGGCGAAGGTTTCACAGTGAATGCCCACAGCCCTTAGTAGTCGAACTATGGACCGGTTGCTTTTGTTTTCATGCTAAGAGTCCTTTGAGGGTCACTTCTGTCTGGTGGTTTTCAGAGGCATCTGTAGTGTGCTTGAACCCGAGCTGATCCTAACATACAACCGCCAGCTTAAGGCCTAGATGCGGAACCCGAAACTATGCGAGGAGAAGCAGAAGGTCAAGTTCATAGGTTGATGGTGTCAAGTTTCGTGAGTAATTGAGTTGACCGGTACATCGCGTTGGGTCTGTTCCTCATTCACAAGAACGGCTAACCACGAGAGTATAAGGCATCCTACAGAAATACAGGGTGCTGCTGTTATGCTATAGATCAAAGAGCGAGTAGCAGGTCTCGTTTGTGCAGGTTGAAGGGCGAGCCTTAACTTCTCTGCGAAACACACTGCTCCATGCAAGTCCACAGCCTGCAGATCCCGATCTAATGGTGGAACCAGGTATTGTAACACCGGAGCACTGATTTTGTTGAAGCACTTTGGCGTCTTGTACCTCGAGCTTCGCGACGTGCCACAGGTCATGACACAACACTGATCATTCTAGGCTCGCTCCCGCCGTTTCGGAGTGGGCGAGGATGTCGAGGGCAACGCTACTCGTACAGGCTGCAGTAGTGGGTGAGTGACGCAAGGTACCTGCTTCAGGGCGTATAAAAAGAATTTCACCTGGCATGAGAACCTCACAAAGATTCAGGTCACGGTTGTCGTACGGAGATCGACAGCTGTTCCCAACCCTTTGCATGCTGTGTGACAATATTATTGCGCAAGTGCAGAACGGACCATGGAACTGCCAGTGACGGAGAGGAACCTTGCAGCATGTAAGAACAATGGAGAATGAGACTGAGATATCAGGGCAGAAGTTAGGTTAGTGGAACATCTGAGATTTGGTACAGCCGTTCGGCGCACCGTTGTAACCGTGGAATTGAACTTCATCCCGAAACAAGCATCATACTTGCATCAATGACACGAAGCTCCTTTCAACGTTATTTGAACGTCCTATGACCGGAACGTACCGGTTGGATTCCACAGCGAGGTCTGGACTGCGTAAAGGCGGTGGCAGCTTCTTGTATCGACCGTGTCGTCCTGTTGACGCGTGGATGAATACCCACCTGAGAGACTGCAGTCGATGTGAGGGAGCCGCCATCAGTTCGCCGATGAGGCTCGTGTTGTTGACACTAAACATTTGCCAAGCCGGTCGGTTAATACAGCCACCCGTTGGTGGAAGATCACCAGAAGGGGTCTCGGGCATGGTGCATGTTGCAGCTTGGAACGGACCAGGGGTCGGTGTTTCAACGCGGTCGATTGGCTTCAGTCTGACACGCTGTTGGTTGCGTGTCGACCACCGCCCACATCGCATGATTCTTGTTGCTCTTGCCAGCCATCGCCTTTACTGGGCAGCGGCAGTCAGTAGAATAGCATCTCTGCTGTCGCCATAGCGCAAGAGTATCTCGATAGAGAGGCAACGGGCGTTCCCACTCGAAATGGAATTGCCAATATCATCGACGCATCAGCAAAGTGGTGTGGCCTGGATGTCCGGCCTGCACTATCTTGGAACAACGCCAGCCGAGCATAATGCTGCAGGGATTCCAGAATCTCGAACAGGCCGGAATACATTTGTTGTGCACGAATGGCCACCGCTTCGAGAGAGTTGTGTAAACTTAGTGGGGGTTTGCGTCGCTCGGCTCTCGACAGAGTCTTCGATCCCAAGCAGCGGCTTCCAGTCTGCGAGCGTTGACGTGCAAGAGCTGAAGCGGGCCGCATCTGCAGTTGCCGTTGACGCGGCTTCCGAGCATCGAGATACAGAGACGAGGTTGCCGTGAAGCGGTCGATATGATAGATGACATGCAGTTGCCACACACCAGTGCAAACATGGAGCACGAGCAGGTCCGGCTGGCCAATTGTGCGCAGCGTGAGGAGACGTCCTTGAGGCCTTGAGCAGTTTATCAAGGAAACGACTCTCCCAGACGGCGCTAATCCCGACGGCCTCGCGTCGTCTGGCCGGGGTGTGATGGCTCCAACGGAATGCCTTCACCCTTTTTATCCCGCCACTCCTTCTCTCCCATTTCACCAGCAACCTCCCTCCCTCGTTCCCGCTCCTACCAGCCTGCACCTTCTCTCGTGCTGTTGCCGTGCGACCGGTCTGTTTTGCTCGACCCTCATCTATTTCTTCCGCTCGTTTTCTGCTTCTCCTCCTCTCTCGATAACATCTTTGCCATTGGACGACCCGCATCCACATTGATCTCCCGTCCGCGTTACCTCAACAACAGCAGCCTTAGTTCAATTCAGGTAAGCTCCGCTAGAGAACAATCCTCATTGCATCCACCGTCACTCTTCACCCTTGGCCCCTATCTGCGCACCATCACTGCACCTAACCCACTGCCATCAACAGCGAAGCCAGAACCAACTGACACTCCCTCCGACTGACAGATTATCACCCAACAAAACTCGGGCATCATGTCCATGCTCAAATACATCCTCCCGGCGCTCGCCGTCGCAGGTCAAGCAGCTGGTAAGCTCGCTCGCCATTGACCGCGTTACTGCAGCTCCATTGGCATCTTTGGCCGTCCAGAGCGCTGACTTGTATCCAATCCACAGCTCAGTCATCGTGCAGTGCTGCGACAAAAACCATCCAAAACGCCGGCGATGCCTCCGCGCTGGCCGCCTGCCAAACATTCACCGGCACCATCGCCATCGCCACTGGCACGACGGACAACATCGCCCTTGATGGAATTCGGAAGATTCAGGGCAGCCTGATCGCTGACAACGTCACTCAATTGACACAAATGTCCGGGTCCAGCTTGGAGACTATCACAGACACATTCGACTTGAACGGACTTACCATTCTGTCTACTCTCAACTTCCCGCGTCTCACCAACGTCAACACCATCAGGTGGGAGGCTCTACCGGCTCTGCAGGGCTTGTCTTTCACCACTGGTGTGCAGACGGCTGCATCAGTCACTATCCAGAACACGCAGCTCAACTCCCTCACGGGTATCAACTTGCAGGTTGTTGACACGTTCTTCATCGCCAACAACCCGTACCTGAACCAGATGGCCCTCCAGCTTGGCAACATCTCCACCTCCCTCACGCTTGAGGCTAACGGCCGCAACTTGTCTGCCGTCTTTCCCAACCTTCAGTGGGCCTTCAACATGACCTTCAGGAACTGCTCCACTGTTTCGATTCCGTCGCTTGCTTCCGTCAACGGCTCCATGGGATTCTACAGTAACGAACTTACCAGTTTGATCGGCCCCAACCTCACCAGCGTTGGTGGTTCGCTGTCTTTCGTCAGCAACACCATGTTGACGAACATCTCTCTGCCGAAATTGACTACCATTGGTGGCGGTTTCCAGATCGCCAACAACACTGAGCTCAAGTCCATCGACGGCTTCCCCAGCTTGAAGACAATTGGAGGAGCTCTCGACTTCAACGGAAACTTCTCGAAGTAAGCCCCTTCATACCCTGTCTTTTCCTAGAACGATATGACTAACCTCGTCCCAGCGTGTCTCTCCCTGCCATATCCGACATTCGTGGCGCTTTCAACATGCAGAGCACGGGCGATATTACGGACGCTTGCAACAACTTCAAGTCCCTCTCAGGTCAGAACAACGTAATCAAAGGCAAGTTCACTTGCGCCGGTAGCCAGGTCAAGCCCGGTGGAGCTGGCACGACCCCAACCTCCTCGGGCAGCTCCAGTTCATCGACCTCCAGCAAGTCTGCCGCTGGTGCTCTGGATGTGTCCTCTTCTGCAGTGATGGGTTTGACGGGCGTTCTCGCTGCCATCTTTGGTCTATTGTGAGCGACTCATGAAATTTGGGCGTTTTGTTCATTGCATAGACCTAATCGAAAACACCTTTTTGTTCCTTTCAACCACATGATGGAGGGTTCATCAAGCCTGTCTGAAGCGCTTCTTCCGACGAAAAATTGCATGGCCTGGAGTGTATGTAAGGCAGGTTGAAGGAGAGCGGAAGTCTCTTAATAACACAATATCACACGTTGAATCACTACGCCTTTGGGCCTTGTTGTATTTTGGCACGAACAGACTGGGGTGCTTCTGAACTTCCTCTCGTTGTTTTGGCTTGGGAGGAGAGTTCTGTGCTGATGCCGACGAAGTCTTTTGAATCATGCCCGACTGTACAGCAATAAAGAGATAGTGCAGCTGCTCAGCTATGACAATAGTGGTCAGAAATTTAAAGTTCTGATCGTAATTTGAGAGGTCCATGTTTCGGGTTGGGAAACAACTTCGAGCAAGTTTCCTGTCCGATACCTTATTCTGTAAGATAGAGTACAGTAGTAGCTTAACATCATGGCCTTCTAGCCGATTGTATGGCACCTCCCGAAGTTGACGATCTTATAGGTCTGCTCACCACTAGGCCCTGTCTGTACACCAATCGCTTCAGAGGGCGGCACTACGTGTAGCCATGATCACAGTGAAGGATGCTGAGATGGAGAAGAGACTTCTCCGTTGTCATCAGGGAAGCGTGTACGAAGAGTGCCTGCCGCACAGCAGTGGTCTTACCGCACTCAATACTGTTTCAGAAGTCCATGTACAGGTGCCTCAAAATTGCCTCGATATTAGCAAAGCGTAGCTTCCATCATCTGTGGCTACGGACTGCCACGACATTCGCTATGCGATGCCCCGGGAGTCGGCACCAACTTGACGTCTTTAGCTGCTTTCGTACCCATTGAATCCTTGCGCAACACACCACGATTTGGACGTACGGTCACCCACAGAAACCTGCCAAAGATCAATTGCAATTCACGGCAATGACAGAGCCAGATGAGATCTATTTCCAGTCAATACCATGGTGTGCAAACGTCATAAAAGAGCCCGAATTCGTGGTCATGCCAACCATCTCGCGTCAATACAAGGAGAGCACTGAAGATGCGCTCTTTGCCGAGACATTGAAGACCGACGACACGATCCGGGCGTGTCTGTCACTCTACAAGAGGCCTGCGCCAGGCGTAACATTGATCGACGAAGTCCGCACACTCCTCAGCCTAGGCTACCGCCTGAACGGCTATCCTAACTTATGCCACGGCGGCATTGTGGCCACGATCATGGACGAAGCCATGGGCACGCTCCTTACAGTGAACAAGACTCTCGAGCATACCACTTTGGTTACGGCGTACTTGCATGTCACGTACTTGAAGTCTGTGGCGACCCCGCAAAGTGTTCTTGTTACCGCCAGGTTCAAGCAGATCGAGGGTCGAAAGCATTTCATCGAGGCTACAGTCGAGAATGGCGCTGGCATCATTCTTGCAAAGGCGGAGGCGCTATTTGTCAGTCTTGCGAAACCGAAGGCCAGGCTATGACTCGTGATTGATGGATCTTACAGCTAAGGTACGTTGCGGATATTTCCCTTGCCTGCTTTCACATCCAACGTTCGTGCGATTTGCTGCGAGCCCCAGCTGAACCAACCAACTTCCCTTTCCATTCGAGCACCCGCTAAGAATCCGCAGGGGATATATCGGCGTTCTCATTACTACGCGAGACACTGGAATCTCAAGGAATTGCACTCGTTCCAACTTTCCGGGACCGACTCGCAAACCCGAGTTGTGAGGCAGCTGATGACCCGTCAGCAGACCCGGCCACTTGCACCTAGAGGATCCCTAGACCTGTTGAACCGTTCAGTTCGTTCATGTTCCCAAGGATAGAGAGCAGCTCTGACAACACATGCCATGGTTGAACACATCGAGCTGGTCCCACTCGACTACTCAATGCGCTAGCATTCAGACGAGATTGCCTACGGATTGTTGGTAGCTGAGGGAACCATTGTAACCCAGGTGGGTGCATATCACACTGCATCTCTTCATACTTCACACAGCCATTGCGATAAGAATAATCGTTGTTCGCACCACTCTATAACGTTTTGCTCACCAATCGGTACAAAATTCCATAAGTTGAGCCGAGCAACATTCAGGCTCTCACATGCCTCTCCAGTACCCCTCAAGAGCTCGAGGCACCTTCACTTCGACTGACCGATCCTTTAAGGCGTCGTATACTCCAATGCATACCGATTCTGGCAAAAGTTGTTACCGTCTTCGGCACCGTTACTACAACAGTGGGTGCAGGAATTCATTGACCACTTCTCACTGAGTTGCGGTCAGTGCAGCGGCTCATAACTAATGCCTTCCTACACCAATCTTGCTGCGGACCTAACAGTAAGATGCATTAGCAATAACAGCGCCGACAACATGATCGAAGTTAGTACACTCGTATGCCACTCAAACGAACAGCGTGCACCCTATGGCAAGGAGTACGGATCCTTGTCTCTATACTTCCTCAAGCAGGGTGTAAAGGTCAGATAATTCTACCAGTCTGCTTTCAGAAATACAGTCATCAGTGTCCTGGTCTGTGAGGTGAAATCGATGTGCTGGCAAGCACCCACGCTTTCACTGGGTCGGGTGTTGGACACTCCATACGAGGAGCAATTTAGGAGTCGAGTTTTTATGAAGGGAGAAAAAGCAACGAACAGGACGTCAAAGATATTACCTGGATGTTCGTACGGTAGTGTTGACAGTTACTTCGTAAAGCAGACAACGCTTCGTCCGGAAAACATACAGATCATGCTATCCGCAGCCACCTTCCCAATATCTTTTACGACAGCAGCAACGGATAATTTTGTACCGCTGACTTCCGAGTATGGATGGACCAGTCTCGCCGCGTAGCGGCACTGTATGACATCGTCACCGAAGCCTCGTGCATCAATTCTTGAATGGAGCTATGTGAACGTACAGTTCGTTGAGCAGGGCACTACTTCAGATTCGTCCGTGGACATGGTTCGGTGAACAACATGGGTGGTTCGCTCCGACGATTTCAATACACCCGTCGAGTTCGTCAAGTTCCAACATCTTCCTTCTACTTCGCGCATTATTGTCTTGTTGGCTTCGTTGTTGCAGGCTCTCTTCCGACGCCTTCGTGTCGAGGCCAGGGCCCCCAATCGTCTCTTCGAACATCGAACACTTCCTCGTCGGTCTCGACATAGGGCTCCTGTTCAGCGATCGACGGATGTGGATGCGAGTTCTGAATCTGAGTTCTCAAAGAATGAGTGTTATGAGCACTCTTTCCATCTTGGATAAATGGCTGAACACGAACTGACATGGTATCGGAGTTGTGCACAAAGGCTTGTTGGTCTTTTACGAAGAACAAAGGTGTTGTTCTACTCAAGATTGCTCTGGACAGCAGGACTGTTGTTGCTGGTAGAAGTACCTGGTTGTGCGTAGAGAAGAACGACTTCACATCTATTGCAGTTACTTGGACGATGCTGAACCTGTCGCCGTGGGGCGTAGGAGGCATCTGAGTATACTTGCAGAATCGCTCTCCCAGCGCATAACAAAAGATTGTGGGGGCTGGAATCAGGTTCCGCGATCTTTGGAAAACGGCATGCCGAGCGGCGAGCGGACATGTCGAAGGACTTCGTTGCTTCTGCCAACGCTGCCTCTTCTGAAATTCCTAATTCCAGCCTGCCGTCTGGGGTAACACAAGAAACATACATGTGAACGCCAACAATAATCGCTCACGCAGCTGCGCTAATGCAGCCGATGAACACGGCCAGCCGCCGGCTAGATTGGCCCGATTGTTCTACCATCCTTGTATCTGGCTGTCCGGAGGATCGCTAGCGTTCGCTTGTTTCGAACTAATGTAAGCGCAACCGCGGAGCGTGAAACAGGCAGGACTTCTAAGATTTCGAATATAGTGAACAGCTACTGCGACCACAGCACTGGTTCACAGCGACACCCAGGAAAGGTAAGCTAAAGTGTGCGATTCTCCTCATCTCTTTGGAATCTCTGAAATGTGTGTCGTCGTCGACTCGAGCGTCTACGGTACGGCAGTTGCAGATTCGCTCATGTGGCGCGGCCCTCGCGGCGCTAAAATAAGTTGTGCAACATGCCGCCTCGAAGGATGTCCTGTCGTTGCCCACCTTCCTGACTAGAGTATTTACTCATACGCTGTCACGACGCAGATGCGGCACAGCGCTAAGTTCTCCTTGTGACGCTCGTTCTGGCCCGCGCGGCGGGTGTGTTGTGTCGCACATCCTCGGGCTGGAATGATCTCTTGTTATGGGCCGCCCTCGCAGCACTGGAGTGGGCTATGCATCATGCTGCGTCGAAGGATCCCATGCAGCTCATGCCAAGGCCAGACGCTACGTCCGGTCAGAGTAGTCTCCAACGCGTTACAGTCGACGGTACATCACACGCCGCACCACCACGAATTTAGCGACAAACGTGCATCGAATACTGCAAAGACTGGATTGGAGCGCTAGTAACCACCCGCTTCTGTTGCCCCCTGTAGACGCGGCACGGCATGCTCGCGATTGGCCGATTCTACCTCTTTACGCTCATGTTGGCCTCTGTCGAAGCTAGCATCTCCCTGAAAAACACCCTCGAGTCACTCTTTGCTCCCGTTATCTCTTCTCATTCTCACGGGTCCTCTTCCCTCGTACCGCCCGGGGACATGCAGACGTCTCGCGTCTTAGCCTGCTCTACAGTAAGGATCAAAGCTCAAATTGACCGACTCTGTACCGGACCACCACGGGGCTTTCGCTGAGCAAGGTGAACGCTACTGCAAACCCACTGTGAGTCCCAGATATGATGTGAGGGGTACCGCATATAGCCTTTGGTCCTCGTTCTCATCTTGTGAGGTCAAAATTAACCATATCTCTGTCATGACGGCTACGGATGATCCACGCAAAACCGTTACAGTGGCGATTAACGGCGTGGTCTGCGGCGGTAGCCCTCCTTCAACTGATACACGGGATTGTCCGGGCGGGTGAACCGATCGAAAAGACCTAATCAATGAGATCCGGTAGCGAGCGTAACGCCACGCAATGCAGAGATTCTTTTCGGTCCCCTCTGCATGCCTTCCCAGCTCTACCGGTATCAGCGAACTCTCTGCTTCTACTATCGTTCAGTCTCAGGGGGGTTGGCAAGAAACGTGTGGACCACTTTCAAACTTTTTAGTGGAGAACGTTCTCCGAGGACGCTTACAGATGTTCACCCGTTCTTGTTTACACCCTGTTGCTGCTCCTCTTCATTCTCCCTGCCACTCTACGCTAAAAGAGCACTCTCTACCACCTCGAGTCGTGGACAGCATCTGTGTAGCCGTCGGCATTGTCACACGTTGTGCAGCGAACCGTTGCTCTGAACGGCTGGACCTTCCTTCACATATTCCTCCGGGGAAACCTCCAGCAAGAACGATCGTCTAGCGGTGACTAGACGGGGTCGTCGCTAGGCCAGAAGCAATGGCGTGTTGTGGAGCACCACACAATTCGCTATGATCTACTAACCCTACCCGGTTTACGTCAGGCTGAGCATGCCATCGCAACCTCGCTCGGCCCTTTCTCTCACACCAGGTCAAGGCTCGCGGGGATGTAAGGAAGCACCCGCCTAGGCTATCAATGACTCGAATGACTCCCGCAGCAGGCCTTTGATTGGCGTATCTCGCTCGCCCAGCTCTCCACAATCCTTGATACAGCGTCCTGAATTTATTTCGCTTTACGTTGCGGGGGACACAGACTGAGCTGATTGACTCGCGCGGATGTAAGGAAGCGTCTGTCAGGGCCACCCAAGCTAATGACGGCCCACTGATAGCCTAGTGATTGGCATACCTTGCTCGTTCAGTCATCCAAGATTCCGACATCGTACCCGGATTCATGTTGATGGAGACGCAGACATGGATTGCGACAGACACAGCATATGGCCGTTGTGGTTTCTTGCATCCTCATGCATGTTCACTCTGGGTACGTCTTGCGTGTGTGCCATGGACGATATGATCGATCATCCAGAGCAGAACGTTCATCGCAAACCTGCGCTGCGGGTGTCATTCAACGGTCGCAAGCTCGTGTACAAAAGCCTGAGCTTTCTGCGTTCAGTCCCAGAACCACCAGCTCCAGCTTCTTCGACAGTCGTTGCTTGCAGCTACCGTCTTCTTTTCCTTGGTCTTCTATATACAAGCTGATTTCATTTCTCTATACCATAGTTGTTGCACTCACCTCATCACCACTCTTCACCCTTATATATACATTCTGAAAGAACTGCAATATATACAAGCTCATGATGCCATCCACACGCCGTCAAGATTCCCGTCCTCAAGACGTCGACATGACTGGCTATCCTCCGTCTCACACCAGCTCTGCCTCTTGTCCCCTCATATTTCATCTCGGGTATGCTGTTCTTGTGTGTGAGAACTACTCTTGCTTCCCTGTTGCTAACAATCAAAGTTCTCGCCCGACGCTTCCGGGAATCAGACCACTGTTGAGCTCTATCGGCGAGCCGTTCCGTGTCTCCCCCCAATACCAAGATCTCGGCAGTGGTATGGAGATCTCTACTCCAGACACCGGATTTGCGGATACAAACAATATACCAAACTGCCACGGCACGGTTGTTGCCTGTCTAGAGAGAGCCACTTCGCCGCGTGTTATGAAGGTGGCCCATCGGACAAAGAAGTCGGCTAGTTGGCAAAGGAAGCTGTCCAACAAGCAAAAAACGCTGTATAATAGACGAAGAACATCTGTCGACTCGGCGTCCAATTCGTCCAACTCGTCAAGTGAGGATGGTGAAGGAGGGAAAGAGAGCAAGAGAATCAAGGAGAGGCAATCGCGATATTGGCAGGCTGCCCACCTAGCCATCATAGAGGCTCGGCTGATCTGTCTTGGTTGGAGAGGAGACAGTGTACAGACCAAGAACAACGGTGGGAAGAGCGGCTTGCGGTATGGGAAAGATCAGGTTCTGGCAGAGGTCTCCCGCAACGGGCTTCCATCTGCTCCACAGGTGGTGAAGCGAAGCCCGTCTCCCGAGGATGTGTCTGTATTCAGACACAAAATCAACCAAATGGAGGCGTTCATCAAATGTCTCCCGACAAGAGACCAGGACAGCATCATGGAGGAGGAGCTGGTTGGCCCATTGATGGCCGCAATAGCGAACTTGGAGGCCGCAATCGTTGGCGTGTGATTGTTCTGAAGGTGCTATGGCTCACGTTCTTCGCCTCGCTATCTCTCTTCACCTTGCAAGTGTCTGACTTCTGGTCCTAGTCTGTCGTGAGTCAAAAGTGACGCTTCCCCCCTTGCTCAGCGAGGTGTGGCGTTCGGCTGTCTTTAGTTCACTGCTAAAAGCTCAACATGGATGTGGATGGAATGTAGAGAGCTGTGGCAAATGTTTCTACATGTCGTTTTGGCATTCTGAAAAATCATGCCACTCTTGTTGGACACTATGACTTAGGTTCCACTATTACATCTCAGGGAGGCACCGGGTTGCCCGCAGATCTATGTTTACTACATTGCGTGTAATGTATTGATAAGCTTGAATATTGCTACACCTTGGCGTCTGTCCTTGCAACTGTTCGTCCATGCGTCGTGGTGCTTTGAAGAGACACACATTGCTATGGTGTCGACTAAGCTGGTTGTGCGTTTGTCCGCTTGAAGGAACGGCCTACGAATGGCTGGAGTCCTCCCGGACCCAGTTCCCTCCGGTCGAGGCTCGTCGCAACCATGTGCGGAAGAAGCTCTCACAAGTACCTACTAACACCAATCCCAACCGCTCCGTGACACCACCGCGATACCCTTGGCTCCAATTGCGCAACAGAGGTCCTTACATCGATTCGCGGAGCTGGTCACGGAGTAGCCCTACCTCGACGGCGACCCCAAGGCGTTGAGCGCCGCCGGCGTGCGCCCTTCAACATGCTTCTTCCCAAAGGCGGAGTCAACTGGAAGTCCGCAAAAGCACGACTGCCGCCTTCGAGAGCAGTGTGGTACTTTCTGACCCGGACGCGTTTTCTTTTATTTGTTGCGGTCGCGGGGATAATAATATTACTATGGAGAGGCTTGAGCGGGACGGCTGGGGAGATGCAGAAGTAGGGCCCTCAATATCTGCTCACTTCCTGGGCTCCATACTGTTGTACAAGTGGACTAACACGATGGTCTCAACACAGATTCTATTGCTGGGGACCGGCGAAATCACCCATGGACATGAGTGCGAATGAACAGGCGCAGTGGAACTCTCATCTCCAAACACCGGTGATATTCAACCACCACGCCCCCGTCGAGATCAATTCTACCACAATACAAAGAGTGGATCTGAATCCCATCGTTTCGACTCGGAAAGCTCTCGCAAACGAGGAACGAGTTCTAATCCTTACGCCGTTGCGAGATGCGTCACCCTACATAGAACAGCACTTCGACCTCCTCTCCGGCCTGACCTACCCACACCATCAGATCGATCTGGCGTTCTTGGTCGGTGACTCCACGGACGACACACTGGCGGTGTTGGCCATGGAGCTAGAGCGCGTACAGACGAGGACGGATCAGATACCGTTCAACAGTGCGATGATTGTGGAGAAGGACTTCGGGGTCATCGTGGGCCAAAGCGTCGAAGAGAGACACGGGTTCGCAGCCCAGGGTCCAAGACGGAAAGCCATGGGAAAAGCAAGGAATTACTTACTTTCGACGGCGCTGAAGGCCGAGCATTCATGGGTGTACTGGAGGGACGTGGATATCAAGGACAGTCCGAGCAAGATCATCGAAGATTTCATCGCTCATGATCGTGACGTCTTGGTGCCAAGTAAGGACCAACTCATTGCACTCCCTCAGGCAGTCTGGAGCGTATCTAACTGGGTGTACAGACGTCTGGTTCCATCGATACAAGGAAGAGAATGGCAAGCTGGTCGATATTGAGGGCAGATGTGAGTCCGTTGAAATGTAGCATATTCAGAACACAATACTGATACATTAGTAGTCGACTACAACTCCTGGCAAGAATCAGAAACAGGCCTCAAACTCGCCTCAACCCTGGACAAGGATGTTGTATTGGCAGAAGGTATGGCAACGTCCTATGTGATCGGACTACGAGAGCCGCTTACTCATATGGACAACAGGCTACAAAGAGTACAAGACCGACCGTACATACATGGCGAAGATGGGCGATTGGCGGAATAACAAAGATGACGAGATACCGCTCGATGGGATAGGAGGTGTCAACATCCTGGTAAAAGCGGACGTGCATCGATCAGGTATGTTGACTCCACGCCCGAGGCGAACAGTGCTCCCACCAGACAGAGCACGCTGACCAAGTACACAGGCATAAACTTCCCCTGCTACGCATTCGAGAACCAAGCCGAGACAGAAGGTTTTGCGAAGATGGCCAAGCGCGCAGGCTATGGCGTCTATGGCCTGCCCAACTACGTTGTATGGCACATCGACACCGAGGAGAAGCCCGGCAACGCATAAAATAACCCCTCGACTGTGTTCTTGCCACTTCTGTATCTCATGTCCAGCGACTTATCAGATCTTTCATCCGTGCGTGTTCTGGAGGCGTGTGCTTGTATTAGACCTCTCTCTCGGTTCTTTGTGCAATGGCCGGTCAATGGCACAGGGGCGTGGTTGACTGGGAAAACGTCGTAATGTGTCGAACGGTGGGTGGAGACGGGCACTGACGGCGAAGTATTCGATGCTCTCAAGATCGAATATATCTCGCACTCTTGGTGTATAGGTTTTGAGGCGTACGGGGGTTTGAGTCTGGGCATTCATCATGGGACAACATGTATCCATCTTTATCTATAGCCTTGAGGGCTGAACACGCTGTCGTTCGACAGCTGGGCTGGCTCGGACAGTGCCTTCGCGTGAACACCACAGTACTCTTCCAGGATCTGAAATGTGTAGCTCGTGTTGCTGTCATCCTTGTGAGACACCTTGGCGAAGAGGAGAGGCATCAAGGCACAGACCACACCGGTTCTTCACATCCTCCACCTCCTCCACCTCCTCCACCTCCAGCTGGGCTATAGTCTCATCGCCAGTTGCACACTAATCGAGGCCTCTCCCTGTCGTGATGGTGTCACAGACGCGCAGTGCAGATGACCACACATTTCGCATTTCCCTCCCAACATCAACGGGGCCTCGCCGGGGGATTCACAGCTGTATTTGGCGTAGAGCTGATGCTGGGCATCTGCCTGACGATTCATTGATCATCAGACTAAGCGATTCTCGCTTTCTCCTATAGTCGCAACTACCTAGGAAGCGTGCTGTCTGTTGGGTCTTGCATTACTTCCAGGGATTTGATGGCGTTTCTGTCGAGTCATCTCCCACACCTTGACACTTCTCATACATACCAAATCCTTCACGTCATTGCATCACACTCTTCGCATTATCACCATGTCTCTCCCCAGAAAATCTCAATGGCTCTCCACAATGAAAATCACCCAGCTCAAGAACCTCGCCTTCCTCGCTGGCGTCAATACCAGCGGCCTGAAAGCTGCACTGACCGCGCGAGTCGAGCGCGAGCTCTTCCTTCCACGCCTTCCAGCTACTGGCGGGCGGATTCTGAGCGTCGACATGGGCATTCGCAATCTGGCTTTCTGTGTTGTGGATGTGCACAAGGCTTCGAAGGGGAGTGCGAATCACGGGACTGGTGTAATTGACAGGCTGGAGGTGGTCGCCTGGAGACGGATTAGTTTGCTCGATGGCCTCAACAAAGAGTATGAAGACAGCGTCGAGCAGTCAGGTCACAAAGCGTCTATCACAGCCGACTCGACTACTGCAGAGCCCCAGAACTCAGGAGTCTCCGCTGCCAAGAGCTTCCAGCCCCCCGACATGCCAGACACGTCCGATTCCATATCACAAGCCACAGACGCCAAAGACGCCTTCACGCCCGCCAGTCTCTCGAAGATCGCCTACATACTCGTCTCGCGCACCCTTCTACCCTACAATGCAAGCACTGTTCTGATCGAGCGTCAGCGCTTTCGCTCCGGTGGTGGCTCGGCCGTGCTCGAGTGGACGGTGCGTGTCAACACGCTAGAGAGCATGATTTGGGCCGTACTTGAGACGCTCAAGCATCAAGAACACCAGCAGAGTAGCACCCTAATCCTCGAAGCAACGCACTCTAACCACGATGCATTCCCCGACGTCTTCGACGTCAGCCCGCAACGTGTTGGCGGGTTTTGGATGGCAGGGAAAGCGGGCGTCGAACTCAATGCGTCGGAAGCGGCGCTCACAGCTCCTATCAGCCCTACGAGAGTCGCCAAGTCAGCGGACAAGAAGGAGAAGATTGAAGTCGTGGGGCAGTGGCTTTCTGACCCTTCGAAGCACGGCTTATCGTTCACCGCCGAAGCCGACGAGACGCGGCGGGCGTTCCTGGCGGTGCAGAAGAGACGCGGGAAGAGCAAAGGGAAGAAGGGACAGGTGGGAGGAGAGGAGACGGCGGCTAAAGAAGCTCCAGTCGTTGGTGTTGAGGCTGAGAGCAGTCCACAAGGGCTGATCAAACCAGACGGCCTGTTACCGGACAAGAGCAACAAGTTAGACGATCTGGCCGACTGTCTGCTTCAGGCTGTAGCATGGACGCGCTGGGAAGAGAACCGACGGAAGATCATCGAGATTGCGAAGGCGAAGGAGGAAGAAGAGCCCGAAGCCTGAGTGTCGATTTCACGCCTGAAAAGAGAACCGAGATTCTTGCGAGCTGAAGTGCACCGAATCATAAGCAGAGTAACCATTCGGTCAGCATGGACGCCATGGGCTACCAGGTCGGCCGCACGGCTGAGAACCATGGCTCGTCTCGGCGGCTTGTCAAACGGCCGCACGCAGGTCGGAGTCTCAAACTCAGTCTTTCGCGGTCCACACCACCAACCAACGACCAACTCATAGTCTTCCTGACCGAGCTATTCTCCGGCCAAGAAAGGGACGCGAGAGCAGGACGTCCGAGACACCATACACTGCATTCACAATCGAGCGAAGACCTCAGCACGGCGTTGTGTTTCTACTCGCACACTCGAGTTGTAGCACTTCTGCGAACACTCGATCTGCAACTTGTGACTCAGAGCAAACCGAGACACTGTCGCTGTTCCTCCTGCAAGCCGTCAAACCACCGCACGGGAGGAAGCTCTCCGAGGCATGGAGACCTTCAGCTTTCAGAGTCGCATAACAGCCTCCTTGCCCCTCGAGTCTTGCCCAGGCAATCTCGCCCACCGGTCCACGCCTGACGCCCGTCCGCGTCTCCAGCTCGGGCGACGGTTGTCCGTCCCAAGGGAGCATATCCCCTGTGCGAGCGATCCGTTGAACGTGAAGCTAGCATCTCTGGTATCCCAACTTATCAAATAGCCCGTCCTTGCTGCAGCGTATAGCGCTTTCCGCTTTTGCACAACACGTCACCTCCGACCGCGTCGCATAACGATGTCCGCCAATGGAGGCTGCATAGTGCCTTTTGGTATCGTGAGCAATGAAAAAGCTGCTGCTGCTGCCGGCTACCTGCCGCCAACAGCCTCCCCGCTCTCATCCACAAGATGCTCGTCAACGCTGATCGGGCCCTCGCCCACGCCCGTCAAAATGACCCTATTGACCCCCTCCTCCAGCACTTTCCGCGCCCTGCTGTCCACCGTCGCACCTTCCGCACCAGCGTCCTCGACAGCCCGCCCCCTCTGGCCCTCCCACCCTTGCACATGCCCCAGAATCCCCTTGAACGTCCCCGCGACGGCGGCCGCGTGCTCCGCGAGGTAGTAGATTACGGCGTTCGGCCCAGCGTCGAACGTGTACGCTGCAATCTCCGCCCCCGCCGCGCTGTTGATGCCGTTGACGGCGGCGATGGCCGCGCGCGACACATCGTTGAGATAGAAGATCGGCGGGTCCGTGTCCAGACACGTCGCGTGGAAGGAGTTGCTGTCGCGCATCGTGAGCCGAGCAAAGGCGCCGAAATCCCGCGCCCGGATTGCCGCCTCCATCTGCTGCATGCGCGACGGAACGCTCTCGACCCGGGCGCGGAAGAGCGAGGACGTGGCGACCGTCGTCTGCATCCCCGCTGTGCTGCTGACCCCTTTCTTCTCCGCGCTGACAACCAGGATCAGCGCGCGCATGCTCGGCCAGTGCGACGCCGGCGCCACTTCGTACGCCGTGCTGTCGCTGCCCGAGGGCTCCGTCCCAGTGGCCCACCCTACATAGCCCCCGAACAGACTCCGACACGCGGAGCCGGAGCCCTGGCGCGCGATGCGGGACAGCTCGGTCGGCGAGGCGGGCAGGGCGTAGAGGTCTGCGATGGCGCGGACGAGGGCGGCGAAGCCGGCGGCCGAGGATGCGAGGCCGGCGGCGGTGGGGAAGTTGTTTTCCGAGACGATCTTCAGCGGCAATGTCGCCAGCTTCGGCAACGAGGAGTCGGAGTCTTCGAGCTGCTTGCGAAGGGTGCGCAGCTCGCGGAAACAGGCCTGTGTGCGTGCGCCGGAGACGTCTTGCGGCGCGGCGTTGAGGAGGAGGCTGTCGGCGGGGAAGAGGGCGGAGCACGAGGCGGTGGTGTGGGTGCGCAGGTCGGACTGCGAGAGCGTGACGCTGAGGGAGGAGTTTGTGGGCAGGTTGAGGGAGGGGTCGCGCTTGCCCCAGTATCTGTGGGAGGGAGTCGGTGTTGGTATTGTCTGTTGTCTTGTGGAGAGGAATGGCGGGTGTGAAAGGGGGCTTCGGGGCTTACTTGATGACGGCGATGTTTACCGGAGCGGTCGTGCTGGCTCTGTGCACCTTCTGCTCTGCCATTGCCGAGTTGTGTTGGCGGCTGGAGGTGCTCGAAGGAATCGAGAGCGAGAGCGCTGGAAAGAGAGCTGGCATTCATCGTCTGGGACCCTTGCGAAGGCGGTGAGCTCGGGGGATCTAGGGCTTAGGGCTTCGGGCTTAGGGCTTGCGGGAAAGCTCGAGTATCGTATATACAACGATTGGCCCCCGAATTCAATCGTTTCATCTCAAGAGCAACTGGAAGACATACCACTGCGCATCTCTATCATTTTTTGGTACCCCCGTAACGAACATGGCCAAAGAAGCAGAGATCCCACCCGAAGCTTGCCCCGTCGACCACAAGACCCGCGCCGCCTGGCTCGAGACCGCAAAGTCGCAGCGTCCCGCAGCTGCAGCCAGCAACACCTCCGCATCTCCCATCCCGGCCGGCGAGAGCTGCGACTCGTCGACCATCGACCAGACACCTCCCTCCTCCGTCCCCAAGCCGTCCCGGTTCTCACGTTTCAGCCTCGACACCTCACGGGGAGTGTCGACGATCCCCCGCGCCACACTCGAACCCACCCAACGCACGTCCTCACCCCCGTCGAGATCAGCATCGTCCTCCGCGAAAGACAACAGTGCTTCTTCGGCAGCAAGGCCGGCGAACAACGAGCAAGAGACGGGCGCGGACAAGAGCAGCGGCAACTGGATCTACCCGTCCGAGCAGATGTTCTTC
This sequence comes from Cryomyces minteri, assembly GCA_005059845.1. Taxonomy (NCBI): domain Eukaryota; kingdom Fungi; phylum Ascomycota; class Dothideomycetes; genus Cryomyces; species Cryomyces minteri. The sequence goes on from NAJN01000021.1 coordinate 33,742, forward strand.
AATGCGATGAAGCGCAAGAACTTCGACGCGCGCGAGGAGGACATGCGCAGCATCGTGCCCATCCACAACGCGGTGAACGAGCGGGCGTGGGCGGAGATCAAGGAGTGGGAGCGCGGGCGCGGGGGCGATGCGTACGTCTCCAATCTCAATCTCAATCTCCCTCTCGCCCCCATTCCCATCCCCCCCCCATCCAAGACACGCACAAAAAATCAGTCCAATCCAGACTGCCGCGAGCCCCCACAGGCCTGGGAAGCGTCGTGCTCAGGACTTTCCACATACATGCTACAGTAGATGCCGTACTGACGACTCGTGCATCATCTGCAGGTGCGGCGGCCCGCGCCTCGTCTCCTTCAGTGGCCTCTCCGCCTCGCCAACCCCGAAAGCGCGCCTCAATACCCTCCTGGGCTACAAGCCGCCCTTCGACCGCCACGACTGGGTCGTCGACCGGTGCGGCACCCGCGTCGAGTACGTCATCGACTTCTACGCCGGCCGCGACGAGGGCAAGGCCGGGAAGAGCCTGAACTTCTACCTGGACGTCAGACCGAAGCTGAATACTTGGGAGGGGTGGCGCATGCGGGTGGGAAAGGTGGTAGGTCTGTAAAAACAAGGGGGGGAGGGGGAGAGGTTTGGTAGGATTGTGTGGAGATAAGAGGGGTTGCATGGCGGTGTGGGCTTTGGAGCGTGGAGTTTGGGCAGAATTGGTCTTGGAAGAAAGGATCACTGGAACGCCTAGTGTACCTATACTGTACAAAACATGCACTCGGCTCCTCCTAATCTACACACCGTCCGGTCACCAATATCTCCGTATGCAATCCATTCGCATACGTCAGCAGGGACAGACAACCGTCGTGGCTGTCGATCTGATGGATCAGGCATAGCGACGGTTCTCGAGCCGGCTGTGCCCAACTCCAGCCCATGGCGATAGTTACACAGACGACACACTCAGGGCTTCCCTTACTAGACCTCTCACCTGACTCTCTTCGATCCTCATCACCATCACGCCGTCGCTCTCGCGGCCTCCGCAGCCGCCTCGTTCGGCAGGATCTCCGGCCACGGCTTCTTGACCGCATCCTGGATCTTCACAATGCACCCCTTCGGCCCGCTCACGCTGCCTAGAACCAAGTGAAGACGTCAGCAAATGCCACGCTGCGAGGGCAAGGAGCAAGCTCGAGCTCTAGACGAGGCTTGTGCCATCTCACCGTTGACGACCACCAGCCCGTTCGCCTCGTCGACCTTCAGAACCTTCAAGTTCTGCATCGTGACCTGCTCGCCGCCCATGCGCCCGGCCATCTTCTTGCCCGGCAGCACGCGCGATCCGCTGCCCTGCGACGCACCGGCCGAGCCCATCGCGCGGTGCGTCAGCGAGTTGCCGTGCGAGGCCGGCTGGCCCGAGAAGCCCCATCGTTTCATTCCCTAGCCCACGGAATCTTAGCACGTGCGTAACGACCCAGCTCGACGGGGGCTCCGGGGGCCCACTTACACCCGCAAAGCCCATGCCCCTGCTATTCGCCCTCGCGTCCACAAACTGGCCCTCCCTGAACCAGCCCGCTCCAATCACGGCGCCCACGGCCGGCAGCCCGCTCTCGTCGCGCACCCGAAACTCGACGACGTGTCTTTTCGGACTGACGCCGTGCTCGGCGAAATGCCCCAGCAGCGGCCGCGTCACGTTGTCCGGATGCTTCCAGCCCGCGCCGATCTGGACGGCGAAGTAGCCGTGCTGGCGCCGGGTCTTGTGCGACACGACCTGCACGCGGTCGAGCTGCAGCACCGTGCAGGGGGTGCGCTTGCCGGTCGCCGCGTCGTAGATGGCCGTCATGCCCTTCTTTGTGGCGAGAGCGCCGGTGCGCAGCGGGAGGGTGTAGGCTTTGCGAGCGAGCGCGGCGGAGGGCGTCGAGTTGAGGATGGGGAGAGAGGGGCTGTGGTTGAAGCGGTCAGGCCGGGGCGGGTAGTGCGATTGAATGCTGCGTTTCGGCGTCGTGGAGAGGAGTCGGCGTGGAAGGAGGAAGGGCGGCGGGAGGTACACCCAGGGAGATGGCAGTTTGGGCGGCATGGTTGCGGTGTTGTCGATGGGACGATAGCTGGGAGTTGGCTGAGAGTTGCAGATGCGATGTGAGAGGAAGCGGAGGAGTGGGTTTTTCCGCTTCCGAAACCCGAGTCTTCAGGTGCTAAACAACTCCAAGGACTTCATCGACGCTCGAAAACTCACTTAAATGGTGGTTCTTGTTGAGAACATGCCACAACTCCACAAGGTACACACATATCAGTCTCACTAGTGTCCGCTCGCACATATAAGCCATAACGATTCAAGCAAGCTCACGTTTCAAACGAAGCTTCACAGCCAGTTGACAGTATAGTATCTGACCGAAGTGGGATCACTGTCGAGCTGCTGTCAATACACGCTTTCTGGACCATCGTCTAAAACCCACGTTTCTCCTACTCTCGATCTTCCGTGTTTCGATGCTCGTTCTTGTCGATCGAAAGACGACCGCTTGCCCAACACAGCTCCGAACCGGGAGCGTCATCTGTCTCAATTCGTCCGAATCTGGCCACTGAGAATCGAGTCGAAGTCGAAATCGGTTGGCGGAGCTGCCTGAAGCTTGTGCTGTAGACTGAGCCCCTGTGCCAAGATTCAGCTGTTATTCGCTTTTCCCAATCTGCCAGGATAGGCCTTCCAGAGTGAACTGCCGAGTCCCTGAAGGTCTCCGTGTGTACTAGCTCCTCTGCTCCATCTGCTTCCCCTTTATGGCACCACCACCAGCGACCAGGTCTTTGGCGCCTCTCAGCTCCCTCTTGCTAAGGCCTAGACTATCAGCGAACTCTCCATACCCTAGCAGTAACTGTTCCAGTCCGCTCTTCAGCGCGTCCGTCACCTCTTCGACTTCCTTGACGCGGCGGCTGCTCTTCTCGTCGAACTCGACATCTGTCCAGTGAGGTGGCAGCGTCTGCATGAAGTTCTCGATGTTTCTGATCGTGTCTGCGAACACGCGGACGATGGTAGGGACGTCCTTGGCCACCTGGCCCAGGGTGTCTTCTGTGATGCTGCGGACCGCCAGTGTCGTCAGTGCGTTAATAGCGTAGATGATGGTGTTTAGTGCACTGTAAGGAACGCCGTACACGACAGCTGTAGCGCGGCGGCGGAAGGTCTGGCGGAAAGGCAAACCGAGCGGTGTGCGTAGGATTTTGATGAGGTAAGAGTTCGTTTTGTTCTTCACGGCGGTTTGGCTCAAAGAATCGCGTTGCTCCTTAGTCAGGAGGGTGTTGGTGCCATACTCGATCAGCTTCTTGGCTTTTGGACTGACCGGGTCGGCTCCAGGACTCTGGCCAATCGACTTCACAGCTTGTCCTGCGCTCGCTTGCACTGCCTGGAAGGGAGTCGTAGGTGGCGGTGCCGAAGCAAAGATGTTATCTTGCTTGAGTGGCTGGCTGATCTTGGGCAAAGAGTGGATAGGCTGTTGCTGCTGGGGTGCATCAGCTGATGAAGGGGGCTGCTGGCACTCCGATATCCGTTTGGTGATTCCTTGTACTTCGGAGAGGGAGACCGCAAGGATCTGCGTCCACGCTGGTCCACCTTTGCGGTCAATGTCCTGGAGCAGGGACTTGCGTCTGAGATCGAACCGCTGGGCGATGAGTAGAAACTCCCAAAAAGCAAAGTTCTGTGTCAAGTCAATATAATCTGAGACCGAACTCATGTTGCCCAACTTACTCTAGGAACTTCCTTCTTCGCTTTCAAACCCGCGATCAGACTGCCGTTTGGATCCTTCGAGTCGACAGTCAATGGTTGGCCCTTCTTCAAGGGTTCTTGAGCCACGTTGGCAGCAAAAGCCGCGTTCGATACCTCCCAAAGCAGTGTGAGAAGTACACCTTCTAATGCAACTCTCAAGACCATGTCGCCTAGGCCTGAGACACCCGTGGGCCCTGAAGCTCTTGGTATGGAAGCGAAATACTTGCCAAAGGTGTAAGTCCAGCTCCATACCGTGCTCCGTAGAAACAAGTAGTATGTGAATCCTCCACAAATTGTCGTGACCAATCCCCGCAGTACCGAGTCGACCAGTATGTTGAACAATCTCTTCTGTATTTGCGCTAGCGGAGGCGCTACCTGTAGGGCTTCTTTAGAAGCTGCAGCGGTCTTCAGGCTTGTTATGGGAAGCACGAGCCTGTCGTAGTCTCTGTAGAGGTGCACGATCGACTGTGCTATAGCAAGGGTGAAGAAGTTCGTCCGCAGATAGATTGGCCGCTCGTTGAGCCGCGAGCGTTCGTGAAGTCTATGTCCGGGTCAGCAACAGGAAGACGAACAGATAGGTTTCCCGTGAAGAGCGCGACCTACTTCCCATGGGCAACTCTTCCAAGGTTCGCAGCGGCTGGGGCTGACCAGATATACACTTCGCTAAACACCCACGCAGAAACAGAATACCAGAAAAGTGTGTATATCATGCCGAAGCTGAAGATGTACCGCCAAAAAGTTTCAAGCGGATATTTTGTTGTTCTGGCTCCAACTTGATGTGCATCAGCTATAATTCCAGCGTCTGAAGTGTTCGTTCGACGTACTGTGCAACCGTGCCACACGAAGGACGTAAATCGACAGCGCTGAGATGAAGAGAAGCAGGGTTTTTATCGAAGCTCTTCCAAAAGGAAGCCATGGCCATACGACTGAGTGCAGCGCTAATATCAGTACCTGTGCTATTGCCGCCCTCTCTGAGGAGAGTTCTGTCTGGTTTGTAGGCACTCACGGTTATACCTGCTCCAGTCACCCAGCCACACTGCATCGCCGTAGCAGACTGCCAGGGCAAGCAATGCCGCACTCGTGAACCTGCGATGCAATGCCGGCGTGAGGAAGTCCCTGTACGGCCGCATAGGGAGCATTCGCTGAGTTGATGCCATGGTACAGCGTTCGAGAACTGTGACACGGGTCTATATTTCTTTCATAGTTGGCCAAGTGCAGCCTGAGCTTCTGCGACGCTTCTGGAGTCCTGTCGATGTGGTGGAGTGTGGACTATCTCAATGCTCAATGTGTTCACGGTTCTGGGACATGACTTTCGCGTTGGGTCTCCAAGCAAAACAATCGTCGGGCGAAACAAGCTCCGACCTCGCCGTCGTCATCTGCAGCGGCGCGAGCACCACTCTCGTTGCGACGACAAGCACCAGGCACCCAACACTGATCACTCGACCACAGCGCAACAGCCTATACAGCTTGTACACTGTCTCTACCACTCGCAGTACCCAGCAATGTCCTTCGCAGACTCCTCCGCCCTCGAATCCCAACCGACCAATTGGCGGCGCGAAGATGACCCCCAATACGCCGACGACCCCGAGTTCCAGCACTTCACCACAGATCTGTCGGACAGACTGTTCTCCTTGACGTCGAACATCACAGCCCTGAACCGGGAAGTCGCAAAGCTCGGCACGAAGCGGGAGACGGAGAGGGTCCGAGAGCGGGTGCAGGACCTGATCGAGGAGACGACGACCGGCTTCAAAGAGATTGGGGAAGGGTTGAAGAAGGTGCAAGCATGGCATGATCTCGGGGTATGCTGTCACAATTCTTGCCGTCCTTCTCGCTCCTCCCACCGGTCTTTGACACCCTGGCGTTTGTGGAAGCTGACACCGCACTGTTGCAGCCGTCGCAGAAGTTCACGCAAAGCAAACTGAACCGCGAATTCCAAGCCTCGCTCACCGAATTCCAAGCCCTGCAGCGCGCCGCCCTGACCAAACAGCGGGCCTCCGCAACCGCCGCGCGCACCGCCCTCGACTCCCAACAGTCGCCCACCTCGCCGACGCAGTCGCACGGCACACAGGCGCAGCAGCAGCAGCAAGAGCAAGAGCAGCTGCGCCTGGCGTCGCAAGACGAAGTCGACTTCCAAGAATCCCTGATCGTCGAGCGCGAGTCCGAGATCCGCAACATCGAGCAGAGCGTCGGCGAGCTGAACGAGCTGTTCAAGGACGTCGCGCACATGGTGCACGAGCAGGGCGAGCAGCTGGACATCATTGCCGATAACGTGCAGGGCGTGAGGGACGATACCCAGGGCGCCAGTACGGAGTTGAGGACGGCGGAGCGGCATCAGAGGAGCGCGAGGGGGAAGGCGTGCTGCTTGCTGCTGATTCTGGCCGTCGTGTTGACGGTGGTGATTCTGGCTGTTGTGTTGGGGTAGGGCGGCCTTGGCGTGGGTTAGGATGGGTTAGCTTTGGGTCTACGTGCGTGCATAGACGGCAGACTTCTCGGTCGGGTCTCCGGGATTATATATCAGGCGTCAACACGGGTCTTGGAACGTCATCTTGTAGCTTATGCGCAACAGGCGTTTTACATTAGTCTTCCTTACTGTCGAGACTTGACAGGACTCTACCCCTACTCCTATCCTGTTTCCAAACACCAAACAACAACATCTCCCTTCCGCCTCCAATCACCATGCCACCGACTATTGAACCCGCGCCAACACTCCCTATACCCCGACCCACCCATCCACTTTCTCACCGTCGGTTCCAGTTGCTCGAAAAACACCAAATACCGTGGCCACGGTCTGCGGCCGTCCCCTGCACCGTGACTTTTCGTCGCCGCGATGGTCGTCGCTGGGCCTTGCATGTTAGCGCTCAACCACCCTTCCGGATCATCGTAGAATTGGTCCGCTTCATCACGGTAGGCGTGCCGCTGGTCTAGGGGCACGTCCAGAGGCGGCTCGCACGTCAGCGCCCAGGCATCGATGGAGGGGTACACGAGGTGGCTGCGCCAGGGCGTGCTGTGGCAGGGCATCAGGAAGGCGACGGTGATGTTGCCTTGGCCGTGCGCTCCGCCATTTGCGGTTGCGGTCTCTGTTTCGGCTTCTTGCTCGTGGCGGAGGAACGAGAGGACGTCGATGACGCCGCGTTGGTGGACTAGTGACACGTACTGGCTGAGGCCTATGTTAAACAGGAGGACGGCAACGAGGAGGAGCGCTTTCCAGTGGAGTTTTGGTAGCGGACGGAAGAAGGCGGCGAGCGGGTGTGCGGAGAGGAGATGTAGGATTGGGAGCAGAGGGTAGATGAATCGGACTTCTTTGTGTGAGACCAAACTCAATACCACGGTGAAGAAGACTGTGACAAGAGCGAGAACGCGTAGTGCGCTCTTGGAGAGAAGAGCCTTTCTAGCTTCCGATCCAGGCAGGTTGGGCGGCGGGTGCTGAGGCAACGGCTGCAGAGCTTGCCACAAGCCTGCCACAGCGAAAGGCAAGGCGGTGGTAAGAAGCAGAGGTAGGCCTTCAGTGAAGTAATAGTCCCACCTGTTCTTGCCATAGAATGCGGCTAGGGACTGGGCGATGTTGAAGTAAAGAAAGCGGAGGGGTGGAAACGTCCAGGTCTGGTAGTACAGGCGATCTACGAGGATTGAGAGAGCTAGCACTGCGGACCTGGGCCTCGTCAGCAGAGAGAGTGGAATACTGGAGGGCATGGACTTGCCCACAGAGAATGGCTTCGCGGAAGAGCACTTTGCGCTCTATACTGGTCGCTGGGAGAATGGTAAGTACTGAAGAAGAGAGCCAGACGAGAAGGTTCGTCGGCCGAAGGATGCATGCGAAAGCTGCGAGCAGCATAGAACGTCTGAGTCTAATGAAGTTTCCGTCAGAAAAGTAGAACTACAAAGTTTGGTCGAGTGTGTTTCGACTCACTTGGCAAGCTCGTCGAGGGTATACTCGCCCGCGGAAACACTCGTGCGCAGGCCATCGTCGTCCACGACGTCCATACACGATGACGGCAACGACCACTGCCATGGCCACAAATGGAGCGCCGTTACGGTCAAGGTGGTTTCAAGACAGTTGGACAGAGTACGAGTAGAGCAGAACCACTGCCAGGGACTGAAGATGGTAAGGGCAAGCTACAAAGACATGACAGACATTGCATACGTCAGCCTCGAGACTCTTTCACGAGAACAACAGTGCATGTGTGACTACATACAGCCCATCCCGCAGCCCGAGTGCCTTGCCCGTAGATCCTCGTTGCAAGCTGCCATGTGTAGTAGTCGGTCAGGGCAGCGAAGACGGCCTGCAGTACTTTAGGTGCGGCGATGAGGAAGTCCGCACGTAAGGCGGGCGAGACATGGCACAGATAGGAAATGCATGAGGCTGTATAGTAGACGGCTGCGAAAAGGACTGGATGCAGCGCCGAGCGCAGATGGTTTCTCCATTCCTAGGCTTTTGCTCAGCAACGCAGCAAAAGCCGGGCGAAAGAAACGGCTGATAGCTACCCAGGTTATCCACGCGCCGCTGCCTCCTCCGAATGCAACCTGCCAGGCCGGTTCTAGGGACTGGTAGTGTTCATCTGGTTGGAAGAAAGTCCGGATGGTCAATGCGTTGAAGATTCGCAGGGCGACGAGAGAGAGCAAGACGTGTTGCCCGAAAACAACGTCGAGGCGGCGTCGCAAGCTGCTCTCCCGGGCGTCACGATCGATGCCGTGCTTTACTTCGCGAGTGGCGGATGCCATGGATCATCGATGAGGTTGAGCGTGAGAGCGGGAGGGTCGGACCAAGGGTCGTCGTCGCAGAAGGACGGATCCCAATTCCCATGCGGAGGTATTGGCTTGGCCTCGACGAAGACCTGCCTTAGTGTTTGGCTACGGGGCATTTCCGTTCGTGGAGCTCTGCGTGATCTAGAGCAAGCAGAGTGCGCCTCGTTTGCGCGTCCACGTCCACAACCGTCGACTCGCAGATGTCAAAGAGGGGCCAGGGCTTTGGAGACTAAGATGTCGCAAGACTTGCATCGCAATCACCATGCAGATGGCCCATTCTCGCTCTTGAGTTCGTTTATCTGTCATCACACTCTAGCTGACTGCAGCGCAGTGCCCACACGGAGCTAATGCACGAGGTGGAGAGACACTCCCAGGCCACCGCAGACGGATGGAGCTCTCAGATGCGCCAGTGTACGTTGTGGTGTTGGGAGTACTGCACACTGTATCGCGGAGACCGGGAAGCTCTCCTACAAACGCGAGTCGTAGAAAAGAGTCGAAAGACCAGGAAGCATCTCCATCGTCGTACCACCTTCTCCTTACGCGAGCCCCGTAAGTTAGCAACGTGCCCCTCTGCAACAGCGACCGAGCATGCATGCAGTCGAAGCTGCCAAGCCAACTCCTCAGCAGTGTCCGTGCAAGATAACGAATTTGATGGGATCCGAACGTTGTCAGTTGCGCGATTGGAGTCGGCATGGTCGCCGCTTCCAGCCCCTGTTTCGTGCTCCCCTGTAACCTCGTCTCTTGGGGTTCTCCTTGCTGCCGATCTTACTTGGATTCCAGCCTTTGGGCGCCCCTGAAAACACGAGCAATCACATCAAAGCTGTACCCCGCATGGGTGGTGTTGCAACAATGACCTGCCAGTTAGAGGTCAGGGGAAAGTTCTGCTGGTGCCGGAACGTGCCTTGGAGCTAACTGATACCACAAGTATCGTACATTGTTGCGTCTGAACCGACTTGTCCAACGGAACGAAGATACTACTACTTGTACCCGATGAGAGCACAACGGGCGTTGTAGGGTGCCCTGTGGGAGCAGTGTGGCGATGATGAGAAGTACATGTAGCCGTCTCGATACGACTGCTAGCGCAATGGTGTTTCTCCGGCAGTCCAAGATGTCCGCACCCAAGGTCCTTCGTCCAAGCTTTAGAATCGGGGCGCCACACCACCAAGACCGGAGCTTCTAAGAGCATCTCCGCGGCTAAGAGCGGATGCTAAAAAGCAATGAGGCTGAAGAGCACGGGGAGAATTTGGGGACACGTCTGGGGAAGAATCTGGGGGATGGCAGCTGCACAGTGCTCAGTCTGTACCGAGACGGGAACGCGACTCAACCCTCTTGTTTACGAAGTTGGGGGCTAACGGCGGCTGCAAGAAATAGGATCGAGAGCGCTGCCGCATGGCCTCATCGTGAGATACGGCCCAGGCAAGACGCCCATGTCAGAATCCGATCGTCGATGGGAGCCCGTGCTTTGTCATCGCCACAGACAGAATGACGGGAGGTGGAAGCTTCGCTTCTCAGCAGTAGAACGCAGGGCTGCAGTTTGCGTGTGCCGGCAAACACACGTCGTCCTGGTCGCAGCGATGCCCAAGTCGGCGAGTAAGGGCGAAATGCCTGTGGTCGTCGCCGTCGGTGGGAGCCATCGTCTGGGGTGTTTGGAGGCGATGGCTGACGCTCGCGGGACGAACGCCCTCGGAACCAGCTCTCAAAGGCGACGGGACGAAGAAACTAAGGCAAGGCAATGGTTGGGCCTGGCAGCAGGGACGGCATGGGCAACGGGCAAGCTCAGGCCTGTCTGCTCAACCGAGCCTACCTCTTTCCGGCCTAAAGGGTGTCTTCGTTGATGTGAGGGGCGTTGGACCGCATCTGGATGTTTGAACGTTGCTACTCTTGCTGTTGCTGTTGCTGTTGCTGTTGCTGTTGCTGTTGCTGTTGTCCATGTCCCCTCGTAGTCGCACAGGCAGGTGAGATTTGTCGTGGACACACCATCTACACCCCAGAATCGATTTGCATCGCTTGGCGTTGCCGACAAGTTGTAGAGCTCTGATTGCAGCGCTTGCACCAATATATGATCGGGTCAGGACGACTAGACACCCTCTCTTTCGTAGCGCTACGCAGTAGTCCCCAGACGGACCCACGAGACGTCAACCCAACTCGCCCTCTCGCTCTGAAGTACCTCCGAACCCACTCCAACAAATTCTCCTCTGGCGATCTTGTTGTATTCAACTGCTCGCTGTTGCGACGTCTGATCGCAGGCACCGAAACCTCACCTTACTCGACAATTCTTCTATCGCTATCGCTATCGCTTATCTTGGCGTCGTACTTGGAGTTCGTTCAGAGACGGGCAAGACATTAGGCACACCACAACATCAACCACACCCGTCGTATCACGAGATCCACCTCCCAAGCCTCTTCAAGTGTGGCACACTTCTTTGGCCACCTTACGTTTCTACTTTGACCACCGGGCTGCCACGAGTGCAACCTATACACAGTCCTGTCCTGTTGAGAAACCAGCGAACCTGAGATTTTGGGAACTTCAACCTTCGACAGAATGATCCGGCCGCCATAGTTTTTTGTACGAAACGAGAACGATCCGCAAAGAAAACGGAGATCTTCCCTTGCGCTCACAGTAGCACCATTGCGTGTTGAGAGTGGGACGAAGAGGGTGGGAAGTCCCGCAAGCCACTGGCGACTCTGGAGGCTATCAGGCAAGAGTCGGCAGCTTTGGGAAGGGAAAGAGACGGCGCATAAGAGTCTCGGAACATTGCTGGCTCTGCAGTCTGTCATGGCGGAAGTTGCGCACCCCAAGCAGGAGACGAAGAGCGAGAGGGCCAAGGGAGATAGCTCAGATGAATCGGACAACACACCTCGCTCAGAGGCTCCGTCAGGGCCGGAGCCTCTCGGACATGTACAGACGCATGATTTCGCTACCCCAGGGGGTTATTTCTCCTCCCATTCGGTCCATTTCAGCGCACCTTATCGATCATCATCTAGAGCCTCCTCCGCCGCGGCTTCGCCCACCGGGAGCTTGAACGCATCCACCACAACTATAGATGTCATACCAGAGCATGGGACGTACATCACGAATGACTATGCATTACCTACTCCAGGATCTTTGGAGCGTCCGATGGTGCAACGGGATCTTTCAAGCAGTTCTACTGCCACCACGGCTACAATAGTACCTACCACTTCACATTCCACGACTCGCCCGGGCATGTCGCACAGATCATGCAGTGACTATCCTACATTTCCAAACCAAAACTACATCGCCTTGCAATCGCAGAAGTATCCTCGTCCTCACGCTCCACCACATCCACTACGAACACGGAGCTCGAATTTGACAGTGTCAGGCTCCAACTTCGATGGAACTACAGAACCAGGTTCGAAGACTGTGGGCAGCTCTCCTGCTGCGACTCCTGGTTTGTTCGAACAAAAAGTCTCGCCGTCGCGACCTGTCTCCGATCTGTCCGAAGCAAACGGGTTCTATTCCAGCCCATATCTGCACTTCACCCAGCGTCAAGCACCCAAAGAGTAAGTTCACTGCGTGATCCTCACCAAATTCCAAACAAGCACCTTTCCTTCTCGCTGCTCTTGCACGTGCAGCTAGAGTGTTGCTCCTCATCAGAAGTTGTAATTGCATTTAAGATCCATGCTGACTGTTGGATCTGTTAGGACTCACATAGCAGACGTTGATGTAGATCCCATATCTGGTCGGAAGTTCATCAATGAGTACGAAATAGTCGATGAGCTCGGTCGGGGTATGCATGGAAAGGTCAAACTGGGCCGAAGCCTTCAAACTGGAGAATATGTCGCGATCAAAATTGTCGAACGCTATTCGAAACGACGACGGCTCGGGAGACTCGGCAATGCTGAGGAAAAGGTCAAAAGAGAAGTTGCTATACTGAAGAAAGCCCGGCATCCTAACATCGTGGCACTGCTCGAAGTAATTGACGATCCAGCAAAGAAGAAAGTGTACATTGTATTGGAACGTGTGGAACTGGGTGAGATCCGGTGGCGCGTTGAGGGCTATAGAGAGATAGCGCTCATAGAGAGTCGCCGGTACGAACGTGAAAGTAGGGGCATGTTGGAGGACAGCGATGCTCAAGCGGAGAACGAGGGTATACTGGAAGCGGCTAGAAAGAGAAGGGCAAGAACAGAGAGGCGACGTCTCCGGACCTTACGTCGTCAACGCCAATATCCAACGCAATCTTGGAGTATCGAGTTCGGTGCTGATACCGAAGACGACGAGGACAACTCTGACTTTGAAAGAGCGTCACGGGTATCGACCGCCACAACAGACACTGGCGCAAGCGAAACACACCAAATCGAGCGCCGCATGTCAAGAGCGCCTGCACCGCTTACAAACGAGTTAGACCCTTCCAGTTTCGAACCTGCTAGCACCGGTCACTCATCGGAATTCACAGCAACGTACCTGAGTACCACAGTACCCGAAGTCGCCTTACAAGATCCGCTGCAGATAGGCTCCAACGAGACTTCACGTGAGTTTCACCACGTCGACCGCCCACCCAGCCGAAGTCCGAGCGTGGCATTGAGCACAAGCTCCGCAACTTCTCATCGAAGCCGGCCAGCACTCCACAAGAAGAGACAGACGTCGCAGTTTTTCCAGGACGTATTGGACGACGAAGTTCATCCGGATTTGATGTACGTGCCGTGTATGACACTGGAAGCTTGTCGTGTGGCGTTTCGTGATACGGTCCTTGGGCTCGAGTACCTGCACTATCAGGGCATCATTCACAGAGACATCAAACCGCCGAACCTGCTTCAGACAAGAGACCGCAGAATCAAGATTTCCGACTTTGGAGTGTCTTACCTTGGACGGCCTATCAATGACGGTGATGCAGAAGATCTCTCCGAATCTGACGCACAGGACTTTGATGAGGCAAAGGAACTGGCGAAGACTGTTGGAACAGCAGCCTTCTATGCTCCAGAACTCTGCTTTACCGACCCGAGTGTCGAAACACCACCAGTAGGCAAGGCCATTGACGTATGGGCTCTCGGGATCACGTTGTTCTGCATGTTGTTTGCTCGTACTCCATTTGTTGATGGGGAGTATGTTGTCATGAGACGCATCGCCGAGGAACAGATCTACATACCTCGCAAACGACTCCTGCCCGTCGACACAAAACCCAACTCTCGCCCGTCTTCCCATGGTCGCATGTACCAACTCTCAACTAACAACAAAAGGGCGGAGTACGAACTGGCTTACGAGGCTATAGACGACGACCTGTACGACCTCCTGAAACGGTTGTTGATCAAAGATCCTCGACATCGCATCACATTGGAGGAAGTTAAGGTCCATCCATGGGTTGTTCAAGGGATCTCCGACCTCACCAGCTGGCTTGATCAGAACGATCCCTCAAGGGCAAGTCACGGCAAGAAGATTGAGATCACGAAGGAGGAACTTAACGAAGCCGTTGTGCCGCTTAACATGGTCGAGAAGATTCACTCCAGCATTCGCACCAGCATTCGCAAGATAGGAGGTGCTCTCGGAATTGGCAGAAGCTCATCCACAAGGAAGCGGACCAAGAGCTCTCTGGCAAATGACGCACCCTCCTCTTCTACTGCATCTTCAAGCAGTACAATCAGTCAAGACGGGCGACGTCTCAGCTTACAACTACACGGCGATGAATCCATCTTCTCGGCGCTGAAAGCTTCAAGCTTGGCCGCAAGAGAAGGGGAACATCCACTGTCGCAGAGTGCTACAGCTAGTCCAGAGATCAAGGAGGATGAGCAGTTTTTCAACAGCCCAGTGTCGCGATCTGGATCGCCGATTCTCACGCCGCACAAGAAAGAAGGCGCTAGCCCAGCTATTGCTGCATCACGACCAAGCCCTCCCAAGCATGCACAATCAACCATGTCGACTACAGAGTCTATCAAAACCGTCAGACCATCAGACTTCCGGAGCCCAAGAGCCGCCTCACCGCCACCTTCACCTGGACTCCCTGTCATGCCCACGGTACTCGACACACCAGGAGAGTCAGGCCATAGTGAACTCCTTGGCGGGCCTGCACGTCGATTCCTGAAGAGCTTGCGCGAGCGAAGTACGAGTGGTCGCAACAACGACAGCAGGGCTCGCTCTAGCGATGCATCTCTCCATGATGACAGCATTACACACTCCGAACCGAGCGTTGCTGTTAGCAATACACTCGCAGCAGGTCATGTCGATCAACCCGGAGTTCTCAGAGATATCCCACCGCAGCCTATGTTTACTCATGCAGAGCACCTAAAGCCCCACCAACTGGCGCTTCCGCCCTCCCGCCAATCATCTGTGACGTCGCATTCATCGTCCAGTCGACCGCAGACCGCTCAAGCAAGAGAGGAGAAAGAGCCGCTCCACTCTCGACCTAACCGCTCCTTGATATCGGAACAGTCGGCAGCTGCTGCGTTTAGCCGGGCAGAGGATGAGATGATCCGCAGGCGCAATTTCGAAGCCTTCAAACAGGACTCAAGGCCATCATCTGCTGTCGGGCTACATGCACCAGCAAACGTTTTGGGTCACGGTGCGTGTCCACCAAGCCCTGACGACGATATCTTTCTTCAAAAGCAGCAGGACATAGAGGCTTTGGGGCTCCAGACAACTCAGAGGATACCGTCATTGGAAACAAGTCCTACTAGCTTTCCGTCATATCAGGTCCCTCCAATAACATCAAGCTCCTCCGAAGACCATCTCGCATCCAGCATGTCACAGTCGACGTCACATCCATCAATGCCATCTATCGAGTCATCGGCGAACTCATCTGTCGTGCCAGACGAAGGGTCTACTATGGACTCTACCGATTTGGGCGGTACCTTGAAACCGGACGCTAAAACCCACGACGATGACGAGGGCTACGCTGGTGATCACGCCATCGAGAGCGAAGAGGAGTACGAAGACTCCGACGACTCCGACGACCACGGTTTTCTCGAGATCACTCGCCACAGATCCCGTAGGGAAGGCTTGACTCGGAGCGAAAGCGTGTCCAACGCCCAGCTGCAGCGGCGAAAGGTGAGACGTGAGACCGGTCTTTCGGCCATCTTGAAGTCGTCGCGGAGCGGGAGCAATGGCACGGTCAAAAAGGTCCGAAGCCATAGTGACACGGAAGACGAGGACGCGAGAGGCAGGCCTCTGGCTCCTTCTGCCAATGGCGTCTGACTGGGACGCTTCTTGGAATCTACAACAATTCTCCTTCATACTAGAGATATATTTCGACCGCTTCAAGACCCGAGTCTACTCTTTCGCCGTCATATACCGTTCCTATAATTCCATCCCGTCCGCCGAGGCTGGGCTTTTCCGAGCTGTTACATGTGAGCTTCGGCGTAACGGGTTGTCATCGTATTGGGGTCAGCGATCAGCGGTCAGCGATCAGCAAGAAAGGCTTTGTTCATGGAGGAAACACCTGCTTCTACTCGTTTTTGTATATCCCCTATTTCTCATCGTCCGAATAGATTGCCGCTACCTCCTCTCCATCGAAAGGTCTGTACCGCTAGCTGCCTTCGCCCCCCCCCCTTTTTCCTGTTAGTCCGTATCATCTCCTTGCATAGCCGGTCAAAATAGAAGGAGGCTCCCCTGATTGTGTTCTCTGCACTTGCTGCGTGTCTAGCGCCTCGCTTTTGCTGTGCTGGAAAGGGTGGGAATGAGACGGGCAGGGGAGGACCGCGGGCGGTGTATGTAATAGCTATCTGAACAAGGACAAGCCACATCGTCTGCTTTGCTTGCGTACAGCATTTGGGCTTTACACGGCATGTGCCGCCTTTGACTGCCCTGCCATGCTCGAGCACTACCGGCACTGCGCTAACACCTAGGCGACCTCAAGACCATTACCACGTCTGGTGCATCTGGTCGGCAGAACGGTTCTTCGCCTCTGCTGACGATACGGACAGGACGGGTGCAGAGAACAGTGTTGAGCGGTACGTACACGAGAAAGAGCTGGGTGCACGAGGGGGGCCACAAATCTGTCTAGTTAGGTCCCATCTAGTGCCACAACAGGTGACGGGCATCGCACGACAGAGCTGCCCCACACACTTCATACTCCCAAAGCCCCCGTCGCGACGCAACCGCTCCTGCTCCCATCTCCGCACACTCGAGCTGGTTGTAATCAGTGTCCCGGCACGATGGTCGAACCAGTGCTCGTCTCTAGACGCAATCGTCGGTGCGCAGTAGGTCAGAAGAGGCTGGGTAGGATATGAAAGCAAAGATACGCCGTGGTATAGCCGCCGATTTCTGAACAGAGAAACATCTGTGGCTTCATAGTAGTTGGGAAGGAGTGCCACGGAGGATAGTACACTGTACGGAGGGCTTGCTAGATGGCAGACGAACGGATCTGACAGTGGAATACTTCGAATGGATCTACGGCTCACAGTGGCCATCTACCACATCGATCGGCTTTGGTTTCAAACACTATCCCTCTATGCCCCGTGGACTGTTTTGTCTGCAGATGATGAACACTGCAACTCCAGCCAGAGATGGTCTTGAGCGGGTTGCACGCGTTTCGGCCCACCACCGGCAAGTCGAGGCGAGTTACGAAGTCCGCTTCGTCCTCACGAGTGTCCGACGACACCACTGTGCCTCAGGCTGGCCGGCGGGAAAGTAGGGGCGCAACGATGCCAGAGACGTCCACATCGATGGCCTTCTCTAGCGGGTGCGCGTGTCCTGCTCGACGCGAAACGCCAGCAGAGCGCCCACGCTTCCTGGGGGCTGAGGGATCGCCGTGGCAAAACGCCGTCACGCCATGCTCGAACTGGACGGTATCAACGGTGGTGGTGCACGAGATTCGAGAGGTCCCGCTTGGTGTTGCACTCGACGGAGCAACGAGATGCGCTTTGGGGGGGTTGATTGTTTCTGCTGGCATGACGATAGGATCTAGGGGTCGGGAATAAAAGCTCCTGTGTTACACATTGGACAGCGGGTTATCCGCCTACTGGCATGGTGCGGAGCAGAACGAGAATGGATGGCAGTCACCCTGACTCTGACCGTCAACGTGTCGGGAGAGTGGGCGTGCGGCAGATATGAAACGGTCCAGAAGCGAGTGCGAGCGAAAGCTTCTCTTGGGTCGGACGTTGACTGCGGACGTGAGTGGTGCGGGAGTTATCGCCACTCCACGCACGTCGACATCGTTGAGCACATGGAACACACAAGAAAGACGGGGGTTCTCCAAGCGTCTCCTCCCTCGCCCCGTGTGCAACGGAACGAAAGAGCCGTTGTCTCCACTCCACCTTCCACGTTGTCGTGAAAACGGCCCCCGAACGTGGAGGTGTCCGCATCCGACGCAACACAACAGCACCGTTGACAGATACGAACCACGGTTCGTGTTGAGGGCCAGGTTGCGATCTCGACAGCAATCGGTCTTCACGCGGTCTTGGGCTTTGACAGGTGATACAGCAGGAGGACTTGGTGGACGAGGGGTCACGAGCTGCCAATTAGTTGCATGGTCCCACGTTCCTTGGTGTGCTTGCAGGAGCTTGAGGAGAGAGCTGTGCAACGGTGGTAATGCCCTTGTTTTCAGACGAGCCGCAGACGTTGTCAGCCATAGGAAGCCTTTGCAGATGTCTAACTGAGAGTGTGTCGAGTCCGCCAAGCTCTTACTGGCTGGCGTGCCTGAGGCTGACATCGAGATCGAACTCGTCCACCTTTACGTGAAACATCGGCACGCGATCCTCGTGGCTGTGGATGGAGCGGAAAGCCAGTAATCAACGCAGGCAACAGCTGTTTCGAACACAGGCAAGGGTTCCCAAGTGCTTGCAACAACCTGTTGCTAGTACATCTCCTTGCAGTCAACAAGCGCCTTTGGTGAGCTCTGGCTCTCTTCACACATGCCTGTAAAAAGCCGCGTTTCGGCCTTCGTGCATTCATGAAGATGCATGCAGAAGTCGCCACGCCGATAGGTGCGAACTCCTCGTACGTTCGTTATGATTGGAACGCATAGACTGGGGGTCTCGTCTTCGAGCAACACATGACGGTGGTGTACGTTGGAGGAGCTTCTGCTAAGGCTTCGGTTATGAGGAGTTGACAAGAGAAGCGACAGAACGCAGCTAGGATAAACGCTGTCGAGCAATGCCCCTTGGCGACGAGAGACAAGGCGGGGCAATTCTTTGAAAGAGAGCCTTCACTACGAAAGATAGTTGTCACGGACGAGAGAGTAATGTATACCTGATTTACGCGCATACAGAGTAGCCAGAGGCATGAGTTACTTGATTGCGAAGTTCCTGAGATCTGCCGTGCTTCTTCCTGAGAAACGGCAGTGCATCTGTTCCTCGCATGCGTGAGCCTGGACATCTAGGGGCCGAGGACTACATCTCCGATGCCCTGTCATGCTATCCGGGATGCGGCCGAAGAAGAGTAAGCAAGCCGTGCGTCGATTGCGAAGGCTCTGGATCGTCGCTGGAGGATTCCAATGGGGCAAGGCCAGTCTTCAACTGTGCATGCTCCGAATCCCAGCCCTTAACGGTCGAGCCCAGCCACGCTTGTGTGTGTTTACAAATGCGGAGAAGCAAGGTGGGTCTTGACTGGGAGGTATACATCTCGATGAAGCGCCGATGAGATGTCATACCAATGAGTGGTTGGCGATCTCAAGGGCCTCGCCTCCATATCTGACTGTTCCCGTGAGCGCCTTGTAGATATGCTCTTGCCAACTACTTCCTCTTTTCTCGGCAAGAGTGACTTGTTCAACGTCTTATCAACAGAAGCAGGGGACCGAGGGACCAAGGGACCAAGGGATCAAGGGACCAAGCTGCTGCATAAAGTACTTCGTACCTTAGGGGATCGACAGCCGTTCTATCCCTGCGATACCAATCATGGCAGCCTGCAAGACACCACAACGACACACCCATGAAGGCAGTGAGCTGCAGGGACAGCTGAGGGCTACCAATCCAATGGTCAGCTGCGGCCGCATTCCGAGCTTTGACTAACAAGCTGGGCTGTATGTTCCTTCCTTCGTGGCGCAGGTGAGGTCAGCAAGTCAGCATTATGCCATAACGAGGCTGTGTTGCACAAGAAAGACGACGTTGCAAGAAGAGTGGTGGCAGGGGTCGAGTTCGTGCTGATGCACTTCCCTTGCGAGGAGGAAACACCCCAAGGGACACAAGCGTCGACGCTACCAGGGCCGTACCGCGTGCTCATGGGTTTCATGGCCTCATCGTGTGCTAAAGCAGCGAGACCAATGGAAAAATAAGCAAAGCTTGCTCGAGCTAAGAGTTTGTCGCTGGGGGCGGCAGTAGGGTCTGCAGCGCTACTAGGAAGTTGTGGCGAGGCGAGAGCATGTAGAAACTCGCGCCGCTGGAGGAAACGCCCGAGTCCGTTCAAGCTCGCAAGACAGCAACAGCCATTTCAGAGGGTTTTGCTCGCTGATCTGTTTGACGATGGACCGAAAAGCCCGAATTCACTCGCTCAACTGTGGGTCGCGGCTTCGTTCTAGCTCAGACTCTGCCTCTGTCCTCTGATGCTCAACAAAACTGAGCAGGATTGAGGCATGGTCTCGGCAGCATGATCGAGCAATTTCAGTCGTGATGATAAACATCCAGCCGCACCTGTATCCTATGGAGAGTCCGTGAAGCGGATGACTGGTGGTAGTGGAACCTCCCCTGCATTCGCGATACCCCTTTGCACCTCCTCAGAGGATAGCAAAGTCTACGCTGTGAACAGTAGTACAACGGAGGTCTCGCCTGTAGACGCTCCTCAGGCTACGGCTTCATGAGGGAATTCTTGCTGGTAACTACTTGATTGCCTGGACGCTATGCCACCGGACAAGTACATCATGCACCTCCTGCTCCGAGTTTGATGCAACAAAGGAACTCTGGTCTCCTGGGTGCGCGCCGTTGCAGCCAAGACAGTTTGCTCAGGGTTGACCTCGTCAGGCGCAGTTGAGCGCCTACACGTGCATGGCGAGTACTGTCCTTTGGAGTACCAGGGGCTACATTCCGCCCAAGTGGTGGAACGACGCCGGGTGTTGCAAGAAAACGCACTGAATCCCTTCGCTAGCCGCAACATGGCGCTATCGACGTGCGAACCAGTGGAGAAGGACCAAGTGAGAACACCCAATCTGCAACGAAGAGGAGTCGAAATTGGTTGTTGAGTGCAGATCCAGACTCGCTCGCAGACGGGCGACAATCTCGGTATCCGAACGAATGAAGGGGCAGAATCGCCACAGGTGCCCTCCGATTGCGGACCATCGTGGCCTGATGATTGTACGGAATACCTGATCGTTGAGACGAGAGCAAGCCACTGCTCTGCTGCTGAGGGTGCTGCTCTGGCCATCAAAGGCTGCGGCGGCTGCGGGAAAACTCTGCGCTGCTGTCGCATTCAGTGAGACACGATTCCTTCTCGTGCTGCTGAACTGGGCTTCCGCTGCTCGCTCCGTGCCTCACAACTGAATGACAATCCCAGGCCAGACCCAAGCCTGCCTGCCTGCCTGCCGGTGCTCCTCTTCGAGGCGAGCTGCACAGTCACGCACATGCGGCCAGCCCCTCGAGCAGCAGCACGGTGATGATGAGGGTGACGATGAACGGGCCCAGCATCCCGCGCGTCTGGTGGCTCTCCACCCCGTGCCCGCAGAAGTTGCGTGCCTCCAAGTTACAGTACGCGGGCTACGTTGTTGTCCAAGTTACAGTACACAGGCTACATTTTCATTGTTGTTATTATCGTGCATGCCATCGACCTCACCGGAGCAGTCAGGCGCAGAGCAGCTAAGCCCGACTCCGGCATGGCTCGTACCCCCAGTCTCCCAACTCGTGCAGCTGCACGCGGCTCCACTCCACGCCACACTTCGGCTCGCCCGTCTGCTGATAGGTTCGTGTCTTGGTGTGCCTGAAATGCAGCTTGCGGGGGTTGGCCTGCAGCTAAGAAAAGGCCCCTCCACCACATCACGGTGCTCCTCCAACAGTTGCTAGCCCCGAACTGCATCCGCATATATCGTTCGTCCCCCATCTTCGCTCTTAGCTCGCGCCATTCTGTTATGCATCACGAAATCATTGAGACAGCGTATCACGAGGTCTTGGGTCTTTCTTGGACATCGTCACCCTCGTCTCCTCTCGTCACGTCTTCGCAGTCAGCACACCCCCCTGTTGACTCATAGAGTATTATATCAGCTCGACATCGTCCAACACATCCCCAGTGCCATTCTCATACAACGAGAGCACAGTCGTCACTGCCCTCGTCTTCGAGCCTTCGATCCTCTCCGACAATGTCTTCCGAGATGGACTGGTCTCCGGACTTCTGCCTTGGCTGTGACAAGCAGGCCACCGATGGACCGTACTGCTCCCAGGCTTGCCGGTTGGCAGATGTTGAGAAGGCTGGGGCATCCGCACCAGCTACACCTTTGAGCCTGTCCTCCCGTAACTCGGCAACCTCTTCTTGGACCTCATCAGCTCTCGGCTCCGGCTTGTACCTTCCGCCTGCCGTTGACTTCTCTGCCTACAAGTCTTCGGACAGGGTTCAATCACCACCAACGAGTCCTCTATCGCAAGGACCAACTCAGTTCTCGTACTTCTCCTACGTCCCCACGAGTCCTCCATCTCCATTGGTGGCGTCCACTTCATCAAATCGAGGCTTGAGTGCGTCATCATCTCGATCCTCACTTTCCTCCATATCGAGTAGCTCCACCTTGCAACGACGAGATTGCTTGTCAGAGCAAGCTCGAAGCGAGCTCAGAGATTACTTCACCTCTCTCGACATCACTCGGGACTTGAAGCGTCGCCTGGCGTTCGCATGAGCAGTCGTGTGTCCCCGAAACCTTCTGAGATTACCATACCGCATCAGTCTACTCGACCCGACTGCACGACTTCACGAGGGTTCCGTTTATCTCGCTCGCTATACTCCTGGACCTTGGACCCCCAGGTCTGAGGAACGGCGGTTGCACTACTACTGTTGGCATGACACAGACTTCACGACCTTTCTTACCTAAGCATTCAGGCTTCGTCGGATCTTTGGTGGCTTCCGTGTTTCACTTGGCTTGTATACCTTGAAAGACGATACATGTTTCTATTTTATTTGCGTCTCTGGACAGAACGTACCGAAGGGCACAGGCATTACAGTAAAAGTTTCCATTTGGATCTCACATGCGTTACATGGCGGACAGCGATCGTTAGCACCGCATCTTTTCATGTCACTGGGAGGGGGTCGAGATACCGACCTGTTGTGCGTTCTGCTCTCTGGCTTGGGATTTTCCACTGTAAGACAAGTGCTGTCGGATTGGACC